>JANHFQ010141977.1:0-10502 GCA_032468035.1 Aparallactus werneri | reverse complement strand
CCATGCCATATCTGTACGAGACCATGACTTATGTCTTGCCAAATAAAATGTATTCATTTGCATATTCTATTCCCTCCAAATATCTTTAAGTTCCAGGTTCTGTGTCATCATAAAAAATGTTTTAGGTAATACGCTTCTGTTGTGTTTCCTTATTATTTCCTTGCTAATTTTATAATCCTTTCTAGCATCGACCACTGAATTAAAGTCTCCAATCAGGCATATATTTTCACATTCCAATTCTAATATTTTTTCATGTAGCTTCTTATAAAATTTTTCTTGGTTGTTATTAGGGGCGTAGATTGCTATTAACATTATTCATCTACAATTAATCTGAACCTCTACCATTAATACACTCTTCGCCTATAAATGCAAGCATAGGATCTAATTCTTCTTTAATGTATAATACTACTCCTCTTTTTTTTCTGATGTGCCAAAGCAGCAAATAATTTCCCTAATTTTGGCCATTCTAAAATTTTTCTATGGAGTCTTTTAACGTATGTTTCCTGAAGGCATACTATATCTACATTCCTTTTTTGTAACTTCGTAAAGATCAGTTTTCTTTTATGGGGTGAGTTTAGTCCATTGATACTGTATGTATAGATATTAATTTCTTTTCCTCTCCTATTTTGTTTACTTGTACTTTACAGTTCTTGTTGCTCGTTTCTTTTTGTGTTTTTTGCCTGGTTCCTTCTCTTCCTTCTCTTTCGCTTCTTGTCCTTACTCTTTGATTCTGATTAGTCTCTTTCCTCCTGTTGATCCTCTTGGCTTTTACTTTCCACTTCTTTGCTTTTCTGGTTCTCTATCCCTGTAAAGTGGTTTTCAAAAAAACTCATGGGCTCTATTAACTGTATCCAATTTATACTTCTTATCTTGCCAAGTAACCAATATGCCCTCTGGAAGAAGCCAGCTAAACATTACTTTAAGTTTAGTTAGGTGTATTGTTAAGAATTGGTACTTTCTTCTTTGTTCTCTAATTCTCTTTGGTATTTGCTTAAATATAATAATTTCTCTTTCTTTGTATATAATATTTTCCTCTCTTAAGACCTTAGAGACTTCGTTTCTTGTTGCCTTCCTTGCAAATTGAACATGAAGGGAGATTATTTCTTCTTACATAATTTGTATGTATTCTATACACTTCATCAATGTCCTGTTGTACGTTTTTCTTGTCTTTCCGCAGGATGCCTGCTATCAAGTCCACCATTTTGTCTCCCAAATTTTCTTCTTTTTTTCTGGAATATTTTGAAACCTTAGAAAGAATGCAGCTTTTTCCATGGACAAAAAAGTAATTTCTTCTTCCAGGCCTTTATCAATTTGCATCTGCTTCTGTTCTATTTTTCCTAACTTTCCCTCTAGGTGTTCTGATTTTTCCTCTACTGTCTGAATTCTCTGCTCATTTTTTGAAACTGATATTTGTATATTTCTGATCTTTTCTCCCATGTCTTTTAGGCCATTATTAATTTTGCCCATTTTGTTCTTAATTTCTTCATAACTTCTAACCAGTATTTCTTGATTTTTGTTCATTGTTTCCTGCATTTGCTGGATCATGGTCTGTATGCTCCTTTTCCTGTATTTGCCATTTCAAGCGTTCACTGTCCCGAAGGTGGCACCATTATTGGGGAAGAAGTAGCTGATCCTTGTTTGCCTATTTTAGCCAAGTTATTGAACATTACCACTGAGCAGAGGAGATTTCTCCACAAGATCATATATCACTGTACCACTATAAATATCTCTCCTCAATAGGTTCAGCAATTACTTGTTTCTTGAAAGAGGCAGTGGTGAGACCCCTCTTCAAAAAGCTGTCCCTGGACCCGGTAGTTTTGAAAAACTTCCGACCTGTCTCTAATCTCCCTTCTTTAGGGAAGGTTGTTGAGAAGGTGGTGGCGCACCAATTTCTTCAGACTCTGGATGAAACTGATTATTTGGATCCCTTCCAGTCCGCTTTCAGGCCTGGGTATAGCACTGAGACAGCTTTGGTCACGCTGGTGGATGATCTCTGGCGGGCCCGGGATAGGAACTATGCTTCTAACCTGGTGCTTCTGGAACCTCTCAGCAGCTTTCGATACCATCGACCATGGTATCCTTCTAGAATGGCTTCGGGGGCTGGGAGCAGGGGGCACCATTTTAAGGTGGTTCTCCTACTACCTCTCGGGCACTTTTCAGTCAGTGTTGGTAGGAAGGCTAGGCCCCTACTGTGTGGGGTGCCTCAGGGCTCAATTCTCTCGCCATTCCTATTCAACATCTATATGAAGCCGCTGGATGAGATCATCCGTTGGCACGGGGTGGGGTTTCATCAGTATGCTGATGACAACCAATTATACATCTCCACCTCGTGCCAGGCTAGCAAAGTTGTTGTCCTGGTGCCTGGAGGAGGTGGGGATATGGATGGGCATGAACAGGCTCAGGCTCAACCTTGACAGGATTGAGTGGCTTTGGGTTTATCCCTCTCGAAATCCAGTTGATTGTCCCTCTTTTGTTCTGAGTCGGGAGAATCTGACCCCTCGGAATGGGTGTGCAATTTGGGTGTACTTTTGGATCCACAGCTACAATTAGAAGACTATTTATCAGCTGTGGCCAGGGGGACCTTTGCACATACATATGTATATGTATATGTGTATATATATATATGTGTGTGTGTGTGTGTGTGTGTGTGTGTATATTCATATGTACATAACGCACATAAACGCACACACACACACACACATACATATACATACAATTCTTATGCAATTTCTACCCCAGTTGCATCAGATTTTCCTTGTAGTGCTGTGAAGAAATTTTTACCTCTAGATGGCACTTTCCATCATGAGTGAGAAGGATATCATTAAATCAGTTCCAAAATAATACTTAAGAATACTCCAAAAAAAGCATTCTTAAGTTCCCAGTTATAACTCAGTCCAGAATTAATTTATCAATCCAAGTATGCGGTTAGTAAAATTGTTTCAAAGCTTTGAAGCAAAACTGCTTCAAAGCCCTCGGTCTCAGTCTTAAGTCAAAGCAAGTATTAAGTTATTCAGTCCCCTTAACCAGTTAATCCACTGATATGTCAACCATCAGTCCATCACAAATCAGTGTTAAAAGTAGAAAAAGTAAAGAAAACACGCATACAGAAATTCTACAGCAGTCACAGTTGATATAATCTCTATCCAGGAGAAAGGGGATCTTTAATAGTCCACATCATGATGATAGGCAGAACAGGGCATGGTCAAATCACAGGTGGAATTCATCAAGGGAGAAAAACAGGGGGAGGGGGGCACATGTTTAACCAACGTGTTGAGTCGCCCTATCCAACCTTGGCAGCAGGTCGCCAAACCCTTCGTCGGTGTATGGTCATCTCGACCAACACAGCAGGGTCCAGTCTGTCCGAGTCGTGGTCCTCTTATCTTCCGAAGGCCACGAACCACAACCACCCCTTGCAATAACTGCAAAACTGCGATCAAACTCCCTGGGCTGCCACGCCCGATAGTAAATGAGCAATCACGGTAGTGCAGAGTCTTGGATTTCTTGGATCCCAATTCCGGTGCATAGCCAGTAGCCCCCTTTTGGACATAGCAATCCACGCCGGCTCCAGATTACTTCTCCAAGTCGCCACACCCGGAGCTGTGCTCGGAGTCATCTGGCGCGATCTCCCATCCCTGTAGCAGCAGCCGCCGGTGTTCTTACTGCAGCCGCCATTCTTTCCCCCGAGGACAGCCGATCTCTAGGGCCGGAAACAATCGCCATGGCCTGCAACAATCACCACGGGCCATCCAAACGCCAAACCATGCATCCTCTGGTCCGCACTGGCAACAATCGCCGGCAAATGCAGCGCCACGCGGGAAACCGCCACATCCGCTGCATCCGCCATCGGGCCTCCGTGAGTGCGCACGCAACGCGGACCCATGGGGCCTCCCAGCTGCAATCTCAATCCTCCTGGATCCTCGATCCTCCTGGATCCTCGATCCTCCTGGATCTCTCACCCCCCGATCAAATTCGGCGAGACAGGCAAGATCATTCGGGGCGTTGTTTCCAGCCCCTCATCTGGACGCTCCAGTATATGTCCAGGATTATAGGTCCCCGGCTGCGGCAGATTCCGTGTGCGGCCATCTTCCATCTTCCAGCCGCAGTACCCAGCCGCGCGCTAGCAAACGCCAGCGGATGACAAAAAATCATAAACACACCGGCAATGAAGGGAATAGTTTAGCTGGTATTTGCCCTCCATTCCTAGCTCTCCAAACCCATCTTCCGACAGGTAGGGAACCGGGTAACCCCGAGTCCTCTCCGGAGCTCAGAGAAAGCCACCCACCATGTTGAGAAACCGAACCTGAATATATAAGGCTGAAATATTATTGAGCGAATGGGCAGATCACAACCCTATAATGTTGACATCTGCAGAGTTCAACATCCTAGAATACTATGAGATACAGTCAGAAAAACAACTAGCATTGATGTTTATTGATGCCCAAAAAGCCTTTGACAATATTAATTGGAAGTTCATGCTTAAACAGTTGGAAATCATGGACTTTGGAAAAGAGATAATGAATGCAATTAGAGCCATACAGTATATACTAAAACAAGAAGCAAAGATAATCATAAATGGAGAACAATCATCTACCTTTATGATAGAAAAAAGGGACGAGACAAGGATGCCTACTATCCTGTTTGCTATTTATAACAACATTAGAAATTTTATTGACTCAAGTTCAGCATAATTTGAAAATAATGGGGCTAAATATAAAAAAGAGCACTATAAAATTCAGGCATTTGCGGATGATCTAGTTTTTATTTTGGAAGACCCAATCATTCTGGCAGAAAAATTAGGAATAAAGGAAATAGAACAATTTGGAACAGTGGCTTGCCTAAGGATTAACAAGGAAAAAACAAAAATGTTGACTAAAAATATGATTACGGATCAAATTAGTATATTGGTACAGAAATTAGGTATACAAACAGTTTAAAAAAATAAGTATTTAGGAATTTGGCTGACATCGAAATGCTCGTCACTTAAAGAAGATAATTATATTAAATTATTACAGAAAATAAAGGGAGGCCTAGAAAAGTGGGAAAACTTACAACTATCATTTTTAGGAAGAATAGTGGCAATAAAGATGTTTCTTTTGCCTAAAAACATATTCTTGTTCCAAAACATACTGATACTCTGGGATAGTAAATTTTTTAGAGATCTAGACAGGTTGATACTGAAGTTCATATGGTTAGACAAAAACCCAAGAATTAGAAAAACAATGCTCTAAGAAGTCAAATAGAGAGGACGCTTAGGTCTACATAATTGGGAGCTCTATTACCAAGCTTCTGCCCTAACGTGGATAAAAGATTGAATAGAGTTAAAAGGTAGGTGGTTATTGATACTAGAAGGCCGTGACTTGCAGCACGAGTAGCATGCCTTTATGTGGTATGGAAATAATAGCAAACACTGATATTTTCAGGGGCATCACCTCAGAAAAGCATTATTGATAATTTGGGAAAAGTTAAAAAAGAAATTTTACGATAAAATATTGATTTGGACGTCAACGCTGGAGGCACTGAACCACCCTAACCTATTATAATCTGGAAAGACACTATCATATAAAGAAATTCTCAATCCACATTGAGATCTAATGACGATACAAGAATTGGAAACAAGGGGGATAAAGTTAGATTGGTGGCCATATGCTTTAATAAGCACATAATTTAAAGAAGATAAAATGAAATATGGTTTTTTTTAGCAAGGCCCAAGAACTAGACAAATACTTATTAAAAGAGGAGAAAATTACCAAAAGCTATAATCATTTATTAAATCATAAATTAGAACACGAAATTGTAAAGAAAATATAATTTGGGCTAAAAATTTTGGATATGGGATAAATTTAGATGATTGGCAAAAAATGTGGGAAAAGAAACATCAAATTTTTGACAGCCATATCTTTTAAAGAAAACCTATATAAGACGTTTTTTAGATGGGACTTCCTCCCTGCAAGATTGGTCAAAATGTTTTCTAACCTCAAACCCAATTGCTGGAAATGTAAACATCCTAGAGGGATATATTATCATATGTGGTGGCTCTGTCCACAAGCAAGAAATTATTGGTTGAAAGTACAAAAGTTGATATCAGAAATAACGGGCCTTCTACTGCATCTAAAACCAGAGGTATTCCCCGGGGGGGGGAAGGTATTTTGTATTTAATGACCCTATAAGTACTGTGGCCAGAATAGTATTCGCACAATTCTGGAAAGCAGAAGAGATCCCCTCAGAAGGGAAATTAATCTTAAAGATTCTTGAATGTGCGGGGGCTAATAAATTAACAATGATACTAAAAGAGAAAGACGAGACAGAATTCTACCTAAGCTGGGAGATGTGGTACAAATGGTTAAAAAGAAGAAACAGACTAGGAAATAAGGAAAATATTCAATGTATAAAAATGAACCAATTTAAGGGAACTAATATATGTAAAGTTATGAGATGATTATGTTGGAATAGTAAAAATTTCCTTTTTATTCTCAAAGATTAAATCTAAAGGTATTGAAAACAAGTTAGAGAATTGATATACTGTAAGGAAATAATTTAAAGACGGTATTATATGCTGATCTGTTTGCTATAGCGTTGGAATATTAGAAAGGTATGTTTTTAGTATGTGGATTGTGTGTCTGTCGTATTTTTTATATGTGTATTTTTAAAACCTAAAAAAAACTTTTTAAAAACTGGCTGCTGTTAACCATCATCACATCTTCTTCTGGTAAGTGTCGTCTTTTTCTTCCATTCTTCTTCCCAGGCTTGTTTCTTCTGTTTCCGCCTCCGCTCTCTTTGTCTTCTGGTAAGTGTCGTCTTTTTCTTCCATTCTTCTTCCCAGGCTTGTTTCTTCCTGTTGCCATCCAATTCTTCCAACTTTATTTCCAATTGTTTTTCTATCCCTCCTATTCTCCCAAATCTTTTTGGGGACGTCTCTGCTTCACTAAATATCTCTTTTGTGGCACATCTCTTTTATTATTTAGTTTATCGGGCTCCTTCAATTCCTCTGCTACTCCTTGTTCTATCTGCCCTTCTTGTTCATATTCCTCCTTTTCCACACTCCAATGCCCTGTCAGCCCATCAGACTGCTCCCAAAGGTATCCCAAAGACGATGCACCTGCTTTTCTGCCAGTACGCTCCTCTTTTCATTCATCTTGGTTATGTAAAACTCTGAATTTTAATTCTATCATTTTATTGTTCTCAGTACTTCCTGTTTAGTTTTCTTTAAATTTCTTTCAAAAGATTAGAGCCTGGCCATTAAATCACCCCTCATCCAGACGAACGCACACTCACACAAGGTTTTTTTTTCTTCCAGCAAGTATCCGTCTTGTCAGGATGTTACGCCACTAAATCAACTGTGTACAGATCTCTTTTCGGGTTTTTAATTCCGGGGTTTAAAGTAAAGAAAAAATTGTCTCACCCAGCCACAAATTTCTGCTCAGCACTTCAAATCTCCACCTGCACATTCTTGTATCCAGAATGGTCCCGATTTTGAGGCAGCCATGATGACTGCCATCTTGCCGACTGTTGGCTGTGGGAAATAATCTAATGTGGGGAGGGGGGAATACAGCTCCCCTCGACCCACTTGGCAGCTTCCTTTCGCTTCACTGTCCTCCAGAACGGCTTAGGTTCCTCTAGGAGCCCTTGGGCCGGTAGATGTGGAGCAAAACTGCAGAGCTCGTGAATTTTGGGTCCAGCGTTGCTGGAAGTCAAACCGGAAGTCTCAGCTTGGTTCTTTTCTTGTTGGCATGCCTTTTATAAGATTCCCTTGCTGCCTCGAACATTTTGCAGACAACTGGCCAGGTGCTTTGAAGTTCCACAATCTATTCCACTAGTGATGTAGTTTTGATTCTTCCTGGGGCAATTCAGGCATGGCTAAAATGTCGTGACCCACAGCAATCTTGAAAGAGGTGAACCTGGTGCTACTATGCACTGCATTATTGTAGGCTACCTTGGCAAATGGGAGGAAGTCATCTCAGTTTTCTTGGTTATAATTAATGTAGTATCTCAAGTATGTTCTAAGACTGCATTCATGCATTCACACAGTCCATTCATTTGTGGATGATGGGAGGAGTAAAGTCCTTGAGTGGTGCTCAGCGATTTTAAAAACTCTTGCCAAAATTGTGAAGTGAATTGGACTCTGCGGATGGAAATCATTCATTCAGGGGCTCCGTACACATGTTGTAGGTATAGTTTGGCCAATGTGCACACCAAACGGATTTTGGGTCATGGCACAAAGTGTACCTGTTTGGACAAGAGGTTGGTGACCACCCAAATTATATTTCCTGAACTCTCTGGTAATTCCACTAAAAGTCCATAGAGATCTCGTTCCAGGGTGCCTGGGGCTTTATCGCTAGGTGAAGGAGTCCTGGGGTTTTCCCTGGGCATCTTTTGACCAAGCAGCAGATGGGGCAACTGACCACATAGGATTCAGTGTCTTTTTTTAAAGAAAGCCACCAGGATTGGCATTTTGTTAGGTGTAAGGTTTTTACAAGGCCAAAATGCCCTGCCGTTTTTGATTCATGACTTTTTTTGAGGGTTGAGATATGGTGCATGGTGCAGTTGGCTTGGTGCTGTTGGAACCCTTCATCCTTTTCTAATGCGGTCTTCAGAACTGTGAGCAGTTCATCTGCCATTTAGGATTTGTTCTTCCCTTGTGCTCTGGTAATGGTTGGGGCTGCCAACTATTGGGAGGGGTTGACAATTTCAATCTTATTGTACTAGGACAGCTTGAAAGGGCATCAGCTAAAAGGTTTTTCCCTCCTGAGAGATAGCAGAGTGTGAAATCGAAATGGTTGAAGTATTGAACCCAGCGGACCTGGTTTGGGGAGAGCATTCCTTGGGATCTTTAAGGCTTCCAGGTTTTTGTGGTCCATCATTTTGTGCTCAAATGAAGTATTACTCTCTTCAAGGAAATGTCTCCAGGTTAGAAGTGCCCATTGCACAGCATATATCTCCTTCTCCCAGATCACCCTTCTCCTCTCCACATCTGGCAATTTCTTGGAAGTATATACACATGATTGTAGAACTCCATAGTTGTTTTTCTGAAGTAATACAACCCTTACTACTGCATTGTTGGCATCTACCTGGATGACAAATGGTGTGTTCAGATCCAGGTGTTTCAACATGGATTCAGCTGCGAACAGGCATTGTGAGTTTTTCAAATGCTGCTTGGCATTCTATTGACCATTTTAAGGGCTGGCTGGGCTTGGATTTTCCTTCCCCTTTTATGTTGAATAGATTGGTGTTGGGCAGAGCTATGTGGGCGAACCATGGGATAAATTGGTGGTAAAAGTTTGTAAACCTCAGGAAATTCCAGAGTTGCTTTTGGGTGCGTGGAGGTACTGACTCCAGCACCATCTGAACTTCCCCAGGTCCATTTCCACTCCTTGGTGGGAGATGCAGTTACCCAAATGGTATATTTTTTGTTTATGTAATTTGCACTTAGAAAGTATAGCCAGGCAGCGCAGTTTCTTTAACACCATTCTAACTTAACATATTCTGCCATAGTTTAGGTGTAGATTAGAATGTCATCCAGATAAACTAAGATCTCTTTACTTAGGTGTTCATGCAGGACCTCATTAATTAATTAGGACCTGGCCTTATGTCCTTGACATAACTTATTCCAGTTTGATACCTCTGGTTCTTGTCAGTTTGTCTCCCTTCCCGCTTTTGTCTTCCCCTTAGAACCCATGCCAGATTCTTACTTCCCCAAATTCCTTCCTTCCTTCCTTGCAATTTATGGCAGGATGCTAGTAAAGCAAAAAAACTGAAGATGGCAGGCCTGACAATTACTTTCTTTTTCTGGTTTATTGTTTTTTGCTTTACTCAATCAAAATAAAACTGGGAAGGGGGAGAAAATAATTTCAGCCCATGTATTTTCAGTCGCATTGTGCAAGATGCAAGGGAGAATAACCAGTTCTATTTCTGGAAAATATTTTTACTAGCTAATAATATCATTTAGTTCTGTTTGAAGTCTTATCCTGTGAAAGGATGATCTGGGTTTTGAAATTAAAGTTTAATTAATTTATTAATTAAATAATTAATAAGCTTATAAGCACTGTCCAACAAGACAGCAAAAATAAAATAAATAGATATTATCAAAGGTGGCTAAAATCTTATTGTATAAATTACTACTTAATTTAATTAAACTGTTTGCAATTAAGAAAATAATACTGTTTTAGCTCAAAGTTCTTGGAAAAATTGGGAGAAAATTTCACAATACTCTTTCAGAATGAGAACTGCTATTGATGATCCTAATAATGTATATAAAGAGATCCAACATTAAGAAATTGATTTAATTTTCGCTAATGGTCACCAAATAAATAGAATCGTACCATTAAAAAGTATCATTTAGGTCACTAAATCTAACATTCTGCTCAATGCAGGAAATTCAGTTTAAAGCACCAGTGGCTGTCTAACCATTGCTTGGATTAATCTAAATCCGTGGTTCTCAACCTTTCTAATGCAGGGACCCCTTAATACAATTCCTCATGTTGTGGTGACCCCCAACTAGGGGCGGG
>JANHFQ010141404.1:0-10507 GCA_032468035.1 Aparallactus werneri | reverse complement strand
TTATGCGTATTGTCACAAAATTTAACTTACTAAGATTACTAAGTACACGTAAAAATTAGGATTTGGAAATATTTTGATTTGACTCATTTCACCTTGGAAAGTACATCACTAACCTTTGCTTTAGAAGACTAACTTTCAGAGATGATTAATTTAGAAAATTTACATGCTGTTTGGGTCAGTTGCCCTGCTTGTTTCCTAATTGCAAATCAAGGAAATGAATGAATGCTTTGCCGGGATTTTCTTCACTTCTGATCGTGTTTCTTTTATGATTTTAGACATCCGTCCCTGCGTCTTTCCATTTATTTACAAGGGGAAATCCTATGGTTCTTGCACTGAAGTGGATAGTGCGAACCGCCCATGGTGTGCCACAACTGCAAACTATGATCAATCTCCTCAATGGAAGTATTGTGCCACTAAAGGTTTGACAAAGTTACATTTGTGAGATTGTAGTTTTACTGATTTCATGAGATATAACAATTATCTTGAAAGAGTCAACTGATTCCCCGTTAATGTGCCTGAGCATAACCTGATATAAAATTGAGAGAACCATTGGGGGTGCCTGTCTGAAGATGGATGATATAATTTTTAATGAGAAAAATATGTTTCTCCACCTTGGGAAATTTCAAGGTGTGGACTTCAAATCCCTCTTGGAAATTGAAGGCATTGAAGTCCGCAGACCTTAAAGTTTACAGAAGAATCTACGCTTAAAAGATGAATGGAATCCTTCCTGTGGTCCCAGTATTTTTTTTGAGGAAAAAAATACAGAAAAATTGAAGTGGAGTCTGAAAACAAAGGAAATCTCAGCAAGCTTCTTATGGTCTTTTCCATTTTCCTTGCTTTGGCCCTGGATATCTCCAAAATAGTAAAATTGAGCTTCTAAAATTTACTCAAAAATATCCAAATTTAGACTTACGGATTGACGGATGGGTCCCCGAGTTTGGAGAAGAATTTAAAGCTCTTCCACAGTTTTTTTGCCAGTCCTATTGCTAACACGGACACAGGGTTCTAACTGTAGTATAACTATTTAATTCATGTGGCAATTAAGCACAATGTGGCTTTAAGAAGAGAACTATATCAAGATAAATGTCCTCTCCAAACGCTAAATGGCGTTTTCTATTTTTCTAGCACCATCTCCCCTCAGTTGGGCATATCTGTCAGCTGCAGGGGGAAGGGAAATGTAGGCGGATCTGGGCATGGTGAGGCAGGGAGGACCTAGACCTCTCTAGAGTAGCGTGGGGAGGGACGGAGGAAGCCCACACACTCTGGTACGTCAAGTCATCCAAGGCATTCAACTGACAGCAAGTTTGCAAATGTCGGTGGCTTTGGCTCTCCAAGGCCCCTTAGTCCACACTATCGTTTTTGTGATCCAGGAAGCGATGACAAGGATCCCTAGGGAGATGAGGGAAATACTGCATGATTCCGATGTGGGACTAGGAAACTGAGAAGAAATGACAGTGAAGAATGAACAAAAAAATCAGAAAATTGAAGAGAAAGCAGAAGGAGTAGAGGAAAGAATAGAGGAGATAAATGAGGAAATGAATAAAACATAGAAAGAGACGAAATAGAGAGTAATAATTCCTAAAAAAGAGCACATAGATTATCTCACAAGAGGTCAAACTTTATAAGAGGTAAAAGAGAAAGATCTTCTAGAAGGGATTGACAGAGTTACTGATGGGTGTTTCAGAAATTAGACAGCGAGAGGCAGATATGGAGAAGGAGAAGAACTGAGGTGAAACACGACTGATATAAGAGGATACAATTTCCCAAGGGAGGAGGATGGGAGACCTATGAAAAAATCGATGAGTTGAAATAGGAAAAAGAACAAGAGATGATGGAGAGAGATAGAATACATTTTAATGTGGGCTTCATTTTATTAAATATTAGAAGGAGGTAGAAACTGAAAATTGGGAAAATATTATTATGCGTATTGTCACAAAATTTAACTTACTAAGATTACTAAGTACACGTAAAAATTAGGATTTGGAAATATTTTGAGTTGACTCATTTCACCTTGGAAAGTACATCACTAACCTTTGCTTTAGAAGACTAACTTTCAGAAATGATTAATTTAGAAAATTTACATGCTGTTTGGGTCAGTTTCCCTGCTTGTTTCCTAATTGCAAATCAAGGCAATGAATGAATGCTTTGCCGGGATTTTCTTCACTTCTGATCGTGTTTCTTTTATGATTTTAGACATTCGTCCCTGCGTCTTTCCATTTGTTTACAAGGGGAAGTGCTATGATTTTTGCACTGAAGATGATAGTGAGAACCGCCCATGGTGTGCCACAACTGCAAACTATGATCAATCTCCTCAATGGAAATATTGTGCCACTAAAGGTTTGACAAAGTTACATTTGTGAAATTGTAGTTTTACTGATTTCATGAGATATAACAATTGTCTTGAAAGAGTCAACTGATTCCCCTTTAGTGTTTCTGAGCGTAATCTCATATAGAATTGAAAGAAGCATTAGGGATGCCTGTCTGCAGAAGAATAATATAATATTTAGTGAGAAAAAAAATGTTTTTCGACGTTGGGAAATTTCAAGGTGTGGGCCTGTTATATTCTAGGAATTGAAGTCCACACACCTTAAGTTTTATTGAAGAAACAGTGCTTAAAAGATGAATGGGATCTTTTCCTGTGGTCCCAGGAAACCCCACTAACTTTAAAACTCTAATTATAGTGGGGAAGTAAGACATTCTAGAATATAATTGTGAGAAGCACCCTTGTAAGATTAATGAATGCTGTAGAGCTTGGCTCTGGGGAGGGGAAAAAGGGAAACAGTTTTATGAAAGCACTGAATGTTTATTTCCATCAGCCAAAGGAAAGCTTCAATGCTTCCCCCTGGGGTTTATACACATGATCCCTTGAATGTTAGAGCAATGTCCAAAAGATTGTTACCCAGCTCCTCCAAGACCAAACTCAGCAGTCAATTCTCTGAAGGTGATACATATGCGCCGACTTTTAATACGGTTGCGATAAATGGCATTCTTCCACTGGTAGCGAGCAGGTCCGCTGAGCACGACTAGTGATCTCTGAGGTAGGTAAATAGCAACCAGGTAAATAGCAACGTTTTAGACGTTACGGTATTTTGAGTAAAAAAAATACACAAAAAGTGAAGTGGGGTCTATTTTTGGAAATATATGAATTGACTTGAAATAGTCAACTGATTCCCAGTTTATTGTGTCTGAATATAATCTCACAGAGAATTGAAATAAGCATTGTGGGTTTCTTGTCTGCACAGGGACCGTAATATTTGGTGAGAAAATAATATTTCCCCACCATCGTAACTTCCACACTTTATTGTCAGTCCTACTGCTTATAAGCACCAAGGGTTCTAATATCAGTATAATTTTTAATTCATTCAGCAGTTAAACAGAATGTGGCTTTAAAAAGAGCCCAATATCAAGAAAAATTGCCTCTGCAGCCTTGTGGCAGATTGTCTGTTGTAGCTTTTTAGCCAAATCTCCCCTTTGTTGGGCATGTCTGTCAGCTTCAGAAAGAAGGGAAAGTTTAGTGGACCTGGGCATGGTGAGGCATGTAGGATGCAGACCTCTCTAGGGTGGCATGGGTAGGAATGGAGGAGACACATACACACTGGTGGGTCTAGTCATCCAAGGCATTCAACTGACAGCAGGTTTCTACGTGCCAGTGGGTATATTTGCTCAAGGCCCCTTTGTCCACAGTAGCATTGGTGAGGAATTGCAGTGGTCCTTTAGTCATAAGGGTATGGGTGTGCTTCTAAGCACCTAATGTTTGATCAAGTGATCCTGGGGCTGCAATGATTGGAACTTTGGGCAATGACTATTCATTACCATTGTCATTTCAGTCACTGAATGAATGGTTGTAAGTTGAAAATCAGGGAGTCTCAAGTTCAAATTTCATCTCACTCTGAAGAGCCATTTGAATTATTTAAATGGGTGACATTTGAACAGTTAATCACTATCCAACTCATTTTACAAGCTGGTAGTTCTGCAATGAGGAACTGTCCTCTCCATTCATCATCATCTCAAACTCACAAACAAGGCCATTATTTTGAAAAGCAAAGCAAATACTACAGGTTTGCTGAGTAATTAACCAAGATGGGAAAGCTGAATTTATGCAGATCATGCAAACACTTTGAACAAACACACCCTTTGTTATAGTTGACTGTGAAATAAGCAAGAAGCGCTAATTTATAAATTGGTCATCATCTCCTCTTTCTGTTTTTATTATTACTTTTCAACATCTTTCCTTTACATTTCCAATGTGCTAATGTTTAATGTCATATAGCTGTATGAGATCAACAGTTACTTCTTTTCAGTGGCTGAATTTCAACTGGTTATGGGGCTGAATTAGAAACCAGGAGACTGTAAATTCTAGTCCTCCCTTAGATATGAAAGTCAGGTAGGAATCTTTTGGCCAGCCACTCTCTTCCAGCCCCATTGACTTCACAGGGTTGCTGTTATGTGAGAACAGGAGATGGGAGAATTAGTTATATAGGCTATACTGACTTCCTCAAAAACAAAATGGGTTACAAAATATAGGCAATTTCCTTGGCAACAATATATCATATGCCCTTGAATGTCATTGCCTTTTTAGGTGTGCATGTCTGGGTATTTTATTTCACAGTCCAATAGACAGTCTTTTCATTTTCTGGTGGTTTTCCACGCAAACATAAACTAGACCTGATCCAACTAAGCTTGCAGACAAGGTTGGCTAAGTAATTGTCACTGCTTAAATGAATAGCAGTGTGTATGCATAAGTTTGCATTCTAATGCTTTATTTTTTTTTTAATTTTTCCAAAATGTATATCCATGTAGTCCTTGACTTACAACAGTTCCTTTAGTGAAAATTCAAAGTTGCATAGGTATTAGCATGAAGAAAGATTTGACATATTTATATTTCTGTGCTATATTATTCAATAGGTTTAGGAGAAATAACAATTGTCTTGAAATGGTGAATTTATTCCCATTGTAATGATAGTAATCTGGTATAGAATTAAAACAGGCATTGCAAAGTGTTTGTGTACACCTTTAGTGAGTTTCATAAACTACACATCATAATTATTGATAAACTAATAAAACTACTAAAAGTTTTTTTCATGATGCCTTCTTAGCATTTTCAGTCAGTATCCTAAAATGACATATACTGAGGTTTCTGTGTACATTGAATTCATTGTTCTTTTACTTTTAAGAAAAGTGTCTTACTGACATGAAATTAAATCTTGAAGTTATGTGACTTAAGATATTATGAAGACGGTTTATATGTTTTATAGACAGTCTATATGTATTCTCTTGTGTTTAGAATATGGAGGTAATTCTGGTGGACAATCTTTTGTATTCCTCTTTAAGTACAAAGGCTGTATGTTTTACTCTTGCATCAATAAAGGGGGAAGATTCATTAATGCTGCTGGATTTTGCCAAACTTTGCAGCAAATTAATTTAAAATGAATTATCAGAATCGAAACAATAATCCTCCAAAGTAGATTGAATTTAACTCCAGCCTTTCAAAGTTTTGTTCCTGAGCCAGAATTTAGAGATAAAGGAAACCTTTCTCCTTAGTTTTTCCATACCTTCCACTATCTTAGCTATTAAGAAAATTAGACTTAATACCCAAGATGCTGTTGGCTTACAAGAGTTATTGAGCGCAACTCCATGTTGTGTCCCCAAATCATTTTATTTCTAAAGTATTAAAATTTATTAAATATTACATCCACTTGCACCCACATGTCGGTTCCATTTCTTGCCATTAAAAAATAAAAAATAATAACTATAATTGTAAATAAATTATAAACTATAATAATAAATAAAAATTATCCATGCTTCATATAGTTTCATTATTTGGTACACAATAGCAGTGGTTAAGTAATAATGCAAATCACTTCTTGCCTTTTGTAGTAAATGCAACCAAGATAGCTTATTTATCCTTTCTGACTGAATTGGCTATGATTTTTCTTCCTGGCAAATAAAACAAAGTCTCCAAACTATTTTGACATAACATAACATCCTGTAAGTAGAAATCTTGAACAGTCTTAAACTTTATGATATAACTGTATTGTTTTCCTTTTTCCCTCAGATTACCAATATGAAGAACATTTGGGATGATTTCATTCTGGAGATGATAATTTTCCAATCAAAATTATAATATATGCCATCTGTCACCTTATCTTTGACAACTTATTATCAGTCAAGGCTTGCTAGAAGTTAATAGACTTTGCATTACTTAATGAAATTTGCTGATTCTTTGTAATAAATATTCTAATCAGGAAACTGGAGCACATTCTTTTGCATTGTTTGGATTCCATTCAGAAGAATCAGGCAGATTTCCTTTGCTATCTTCCAGCAAAACCTCCCATCAACTGGGCTTGCCTGTCACCAGCTGCAAGGAAAAGAAAAGGCATGGTAGGATGGGGGAGGGGGAGCAAACATCTCTAGAGTGGCATGGGAAAAATGGAGGAGCCCCCTCCCACCTGTGGGCTTAGCTATCCAAAGCATTCAACTCACAGAAAATTTCCACATGTCAGTGGACCTAGCTGTCCAAGGCCCCTTAGTCCACAATAATGCTGGTGGAGTGTTGCAGTGGTCCTTCAGTTGCAAGGGTATGGGTGTGCTTGCAAGCACCCAAATTTTGATCATGTCACCATGGAGCTACAATGGTTAGAACTATGGGCAAGGGTTGTAAGTCCTTTTGTTCACTGCCATTATAATTTTAAATAGCCTCTGAATGAATAGTTATAAGTAAAGAATTGCCTGTGTTGTAATGAGATAGTCCAAGGTTCAAATTTCATCTCACCCTGAAGAACGGTGGGTGACATTTAAATAGTTAAACACTAACCAATCCATTTAACAAGGTATTTGCAAACTTACTATTGCACTAAAAGTCTAGATTGCTAGAAGCTTCCAGGTTTTGCATTATTGAGAAATTATTTAATTGTTAGATGTGACTAACTCCTAAACTCCACATATTTGCTGTAACATTTATAGCAACTTCTAGGAACTTTCTTCTGTGCCATCACAATAGAAACTTTGGAAGTAATCCATGAATTTTCTGCCAATTTATGATTAGATTAAAATTCTTATCTTCAGAGTAATGTAGGCTTAAATAGTAAGATTTTTTTAAAAATTGATTTGCTATGTAATGTTTAAAAAACTGGTTAAAATGTTTTTATGTGACTTTGTTGATTGTGGCATTCAACACTAGAAAGTATAGCACAGGGGTATCAAACTCAATTTCATTGAGGGCCGCATCAGGCTTGTATTTGACCTTGGGGGCTGGAATGGGCATCAACATAACTCAACATCATTCATGTTGGGGGCACCTGTGGTGACCTGGGTGGGGCTGGGGGAGATCCATTGTCTCCAGCAGAGGAAGGCAAGGCCAGGGAGAGCGGCAAATCCTTGTCCTCCAGAGGAGCCTCACCATCTCTCTCAGCCAGGTGGAGGGCCCCCAGATAGCAGATCAGGCTGTCCAGAACTCTAGGTAGTGAAGGACAAGCACCCAGCCAACTCCTTGAGCTTTCAGGATACCAGGACCCCACAGTCCAGCCCAGCCCAGCCCTGCCTTCCCTAGAGAGTGCCCTGCTGCACTTACCTCCTCCTTGTGGCTCCTGCTGCTGTTCTCGCCCTCCTTGACCACGTAACTCATAGTGCGTGTGTGTGGGAGGATGAAGTATATGGGTCAGAGGGAGGCCCATTACTTCTCCATGCAAGGAGACCTGGCTTTGTAACTAAAACATTCACAGCAATAGGATGGGAGACCACCAGAGGAGATCAGGAGGAGGAGACAAGGGGATGGGGAAAGGGCAGCAGGGCTGCTGATGGCCAAGTGCTAAGACAGGACCTACCTTCCTTCCTTCCTTCCTTCCTTCCTTCCTTCCTTCCTTCCGTCCTTCCTTCCTTCCTTCCTTCCTTCCTTCCTTCCTTCCTTCCTTCCTTCCTTCCTTCCTTCCTTCCTTCCTTCCTTCATTCATTCATTCATTCATTCATTCATTCATTCATTCATCCTCTCTCAATTGTTTTTAAACATTTTGGCTAGCTGAGGGTTGCATAATAACTTGAAAAATCTATGTCTTTTTTAAATAAAGTTTTTTTTTCTGCTTGAAACAGTAATGCACAAAATGAAGTGTTGAAATTAATTTTATTGCTAACTGCCAGAGGTGTCCATGAGTTGGGGTGGGTTGTAATAAAAGCAGCGTTGTTGCATAAACTTCACTATTTGTACTTTGCTTATGACTGTCTACACAAACTGAAGAGGTAATGCTCCTTTCAACCAATTAGAAAAGGCTTGAATCCTGCAGATGTTTCTGATATCTGCCTTTTCATTTTCCCTTTATTTTCATCTTCATGTCATGCTGTGTAGTTTTGTGAGGAGAAATCAAAATGGCCTCCAGGAATCAGTTAGTTTGCACATGGATTTTTCTGCAATTAATTTGATTTGAGGTTTGAGTTCTATTAATTTTCCTCCTTCCATCCCAGTAATTATCTTTAATTTAACAAGGATGCATTCCAGGTTTTTTTTCTTTTTCTTTGAAATACTGTACTACTATAATTGCTTGATTTCTTTTAAAAAGGCAATTTTTCCTATATGGTTTGAAAATAATTCATAAATATGTAACAGTAGTGATCTTACAAGTGAACAACAGAGAGTATATCTTATATTAAATGGAACTAAATCATAGTGTATCTTAAAATCTAAATAACAAGTCATTATTTGTTACAGTCATTTCATTAAAATGAAGGTATCTGGTTGAAGATTATATACAAACTAGAATCTATGCACCTATCAACTTCAAAGAATATCAGATGTAATTTCCTGACCACACTATTACTATTTGATATTGGAGATCAAAACTTCATTTCATTTATAATATTTAATAAAGTATTTAATAAAAACATTTTAAATATTTAAAAAAATAAAAATAATAACTTTAATATTTAATCATATTAAACAAACTTGAGGAAGACATTGATTTTGTGCAAACATTCTCTATGATAACGTGAAAATGAAGACTCAATGAGATCAAAATACATACTCCTTCCAGAAATGTCTTTCCTTAGTTTCTAAAAAAATGGCTTCTGAATTTTTTATTTTTTGTAAAAATGTGGTTCTGCTTAATGTGATTAAAGTACAATTTGCAGCGATCCAACCAGCACACAAGTAAATAATTCAGCAGATTCATTTATAGAAGAAACTTCTTTGTATACAATAATATAAAGCATGATGCATGTATACAACACCCATGCAGCTCTTGCAATGTGGTAGCAAGTACAAGGATAAGAAGCAGAAGCCAGAACCACCAGAACTCAGAAACACAAAAGCTATATTACAAAGACAAACAAACTCATATATATACACAGACCAGTTAAGCTAAGCCACGCCCAGGCTCCGAGCCATCTCACATGGCTTACAACAGATCCTGTTTCTTAGTCACCGAACAGTTCCCACTGGCTGACTTCAGTGGTGGGATTCAAAATTTCCCCTACCGGTACTGTGGGCGTGGCTTGGTAGGCATGGCTATGTGTTCAGCCAATCAGAGGTGGTATTTGCTGGGGTCAACCAATCGGAGGTGGTATTTTCCGATTCTCAAGATTATCGCTACCGGTTCTACGGAACCTGTTGGAATAGGCTGAATCCCACCACTGGCTGACTTGCTGTTATGCCTATCCTAGTTCATAATTCCTTATACACTAACAAATTTCGCATGTCAACTCAAGTGCTGTTTTATAGCACTCTCATTACACACTATCGGCTATTATTGAATTGATTTAAGTTTTTCAATTACATTTAAATATTTTATTTTTCAGTGTCATCCTTTTTTTAAAAAAAATCTGAGTGCAGACATGGAAGTCATGCAATTTCTACCAAGTTAGTGTCAATATATTAGAACACTGAGGAGAACATTTGAGGTGGTATATTCTCAAGATACTTGCAGTTTAAAAAATAGGTAGTTCACACATGCTAACAGTAGCTGCTACTCTGTCCAAATTATTGCATTATACTCCCTGCTAAAACTTTAAAAAGGCCTTAAGCAAGCAGCATGCATCCCCACCTCCTTCTGCAATAAGAAAATAACCACCCTCGCTTACAGAAAATAATTGCTGTTATTACACTTATAATACAATCTTGTATTTAATTGTATATTAAAATATTTGAAATAGCTAAGATATTATATGCATTAAACATGGTTATCAAATATATTTTACATTACAAAAAGTATTAAAGAAGAAGGAACATGCTTTTGTTCAGTCTGATTATAAAATATAAGTGCAGAACATTAGGAACATGAATAATATTAGTGCAGAACATTAGGAACATGAATAATGTTAGTGCAGAACATTAGGAACATGAATGGGCTACACTGGCTGCCCATTTGTTTCCAGGCTGAATTCAAAGTGCTGGTCTTGGCCTTTAAATCCCTAAATGGCTCGGATCCAGGGTATCTGAGGGACTACCTCCTTCCATACAATCCGATCCGCCACCTACGATCATCAGAGAGGGCCCTGTTGACTGTGCCACCACCCAGGGAGG
>JANHFQ010135008.1:0-15948 GCA_032468035.1 Aparallactus werneri | reverse complement strand
GTTTAGTCATGCGGCCACATGACCACAGAGATGTCTTCGGACAACGCTGGCTCTTTGGCTTTGAAACGGAGATGAGCTCCGCCCCCTAGAGTCAGAAACGACTAGCACGTATGTGCGAGGGAACCTTTACCTTTACCTAATCAGCAAACTGCGCCATGAGACCCAAGTAATGAAACGGGAAAAGGAAGGTCTAAAGACCTTCATGCCTCGTCTTTTCCCTCCTAGATTACTGCAGCATCCTCTACATGGGACTGCCTTTGAACACCACCCAAGTCACAACTGGTCCAGAATGTGGCAGCACATACAGCGAGGGGTTTTGTTGTGCCCCAGACCAATAAGCCACAAACCCCATAGCTGGTAGTAAATGCAAAGTGTTCTTTTATTTGAAGTCAAACCTCCCAACCAGTTCTCCTTATCAATAGACGAAGTCCAGGAAGCCTGCCAAGTGCTACGGCCAGCTGCCAAGTTCTGCAGACCAAAATGCCAGCACCTCAGATAAGCTACTGACAGCTGAACTTCAAAGCAAGAGCAATTCAATTAATCCGAGTTGCTTGAACACTGGAATTCAGTCCTAAAAACAAAATATGTTCTGGATATTTGCAACCTTGTCCTCCATGAGGCAACCAGTTCAGCCACACCCCTTTTAAGTCCTCAGAGGTGTGGTCCATCACTGGCCAGCTGTAGCTCGGCTCCCCCTCCTGCCTCGTTGCTCCAGCTGTTGTTGATGTCTTCTCCAACACCTTCTGGTTCTGGCATCCAGTATGGACTCATCCTCACTGCTCTTGGCAGCCGAGGCCTCCTGGCAGCCAGCAGAGGGGCCAGCCTCTGGCACACGGTCAGCAGCCGATTCCTCCCCTCCATCCGACTCCATGGCTCCCTCCAAGTTGGAATCGGCTGCCAGATCCACCACACGCTGCTGACTCACAACAGGTTTCCCCATGTACCCGTGTGGGTACATTACACCCCTGTTGTGAGCTGGACAGGCTCCCAGTATCTTCTGGGTGCAATTCACGATGCTGGCTATGACAGTAAAATAGGAGTCTCCAAACTTGCCAACTTAAAAATTTGTGGACTTCAACTCCCAGAATTCCTGAGCTGGCAAACAAAGAATTCTGGAAATTGAAAACCACAAGCCACAAGTCAGTGACAGCTTTATCAACCTTCCTCTCAATACCTTCTCTCTTCTCTGCATAAGGGAAATGGGGAGAGGTAGGTTCCAGGTGCTTTGCTTGCACCTGCTTTACTGGACCCCCCCCCCCACTCCGGCACCCCAGCTTCCTATATTCAAACCCTTTCAAGAAACCCAGTTTTGACACTTGTCCCGTCACTCAGCCCCCTTCATTCTCTCTTCTCCTTTTCTTTCTGTGTCCAACTGTTTTGGGGTTCTCTTGTATACCCCCACCTCTTGTTTCCCTCTAGCAAAGTGGGCCAAAGCCACCTCCGATACCCTTCCATTTTCACCTCTTTGTACGCGTATTTGTTACTAGGAGGAGCAGACCATATGTGTCCAGCTGGAAATGTCTTCATGCACTATCCCATCCTCTATATACACGCTCTAGAAATGTAGGCATGTGCTTTAGTTTCCACCATTTATGAATAACATCCAATTTCTTGCTCTATTTTTACTGGTAAACACAGCTGCTTTAATTTTCTACGCATTCATTTTCAAAGCTGTGGTTGTCACTTGCACAGTATAAAATGGCCTCTCAGGCAAGAACACAGCTTTGTCTGCCTGCAAAAATGTGCACACTTTCACATGTGCAACCAACAAAATTCTATCTCCTCTCTTGCTGGTCAGAATGCTTTTTAACTTCATTCAGGTCAGGGTCAGCCCATGGAGGGAGAAAAAGACCCTGAAGCAGAAGAGCCCTGGGCCAGGATCCCCGGGGACTGGGGAGGGAGGGAGGGAGGGGGGGAGGGCAAGGCCTGCCTGAGGCTGAAGTGCCAGGCCCTCCTGGAGCAGATCCGGACAGCAGGCACGTGATGAGAAATACTTGTGGACAAGAGGCAACTTTAGGGAGACATCGAGGCTGCCAGAGCTGAAGTCTAGAAAACGGGGCCGGGTCCTTCAGTTCCAGAAGGCAGAACTAGAAACAAGGAAGCACCTGGTTGGGCACCTGGTCCAGGGGTCGAGCACTCAGGACAGGGTGGATCTCCTTCCATGGAGGTGCTTATATCCCCATGGTGGGGTGTGGGTGTGGATTCCCGGGCAGACTGGATGGCCTCCAAGAGTCCCTCCAACCCTTATATACGGGGTCCTGTAGCTGTGACTGGGCTAAATTGTACTATGATCTGCGTAAATGCTAGAACCATAGGAGACGAAGGCGACTCCATCTTGGCCTTTCTCTGCTGCAATGGGAGGCTCCTGTTTTCACACAGACAGACAACCAGCCTTTTCCAAGCTCCTCCTTTTTGCTCGTCTTCTGTGTGAAATCACGATGGACGCTGACTTTCGTCATTGCTTTTATTCAGTCCAGGTCTCCACTTCATGCTTCTTACCAGTAGTAACATGGAGAATTATGTTGAGATTGGTTTATTGGCCAGTTACATCTGTGCCACTCAGGATTCTCTGCAGAATTTTGGCCACAATTTCAAAGAAGCCAGCAAGGTGCAATTTTACCCCAAGCCCCCTTGCTCTGTTCTAAGCAAGCCAGGATCTCTAATGCCCAGAATAAGCCTGCATGCCAGTGCCTGGCTTCTCATTAGGCAGGAAGGGGGCACAGGGGGGCTTTGCATGGCTTACATCATAAGGAGCCACTGAGCCCAATTTTGGGGGAGTTGGGGACACGCAGAGAGGGAGGGAGCCATGAATGAATCACCCAGGCTGAACATATCTGACACCCCAGGCTGCTTCATCTGAGGTCCCGCAGAAGCCCTGCTGGCAAGGGGTCCCCCAGGGCCTTTCTCAGCCCCAGCCAGAGTTAGTGGGGAATGAACGCCAGATCTTTAAGCCCCTAGAGGTGGAAGAGCGAGAGCAGCTGAGGTTGTGGGGAGCCATTCAAGCCCTGCTGGGGAGGCAACACCATGCAACATCAGCAAAGTAAAGGAGGGGGGCAGGAAAATGGCCCCTACCTCTTCTGCTCCTTCTGGCGATGCCCATATGTAAAGTAGCCCCCCTGGGAGGGCCAAGAGAGGACGAGGGATAGAAGGGATGGTGGGCAGCAGCTCCCGGCCTTGAACCCTAAACTTGCCTATGCCCCCACTTCTTAAAAAAAACCCCACTTCTCCCTCCCATGTTTGCAACGTGACCCTTCATGAAACTCAGCTGCAGTTGCCAAGGCAATCAGATGTCGCCCTGGCAACCATAACCACCTTATGTTCATTACTTTGAAGAAGGTTCACGGTCAAACAAAGGAAATTGCTTTGCACAGTTGTGCCAGTATAGAAGGGGGGACTGGCATCCTACCACCACAATGACCATGGGGCAAAGGACCCATATGGTTCTGCTCTGGCCAGTTTCAGGTACTTTGTGCAAGAGATGGACGCTTCCGGCTGGGACCAGAGCAGGCCTGGGCGGGGGTGCCAGTGCCTGCACAATCAGGCACCTCCTCTGCCCCAACCGAGAGGAGGGAGGTGGGGCAAGGCCCCTGCATTGGGGAACAGCCCAAGGGAGCTTAGAAGCCCTTGGCCACCGTTCTGAAGGCTCTCCGAGAGGCAGCGAACCATCACCGTGGGAGCCGAGTGTGACTTGCAAGGCTGCAGCATTCGAACTGAAGGCCAGGCTGCTGCCCGGGGGGCCTCCTGACTCTCTAGAAAGAAGGACCTCTAGCCGAGCTGACCCGCTCCTCATTTGCAAGCAGCTCAGCTCCAAGACGGGAAGAAATCCTTCTGCTTGCATTTTTAAAGAAAAGATCTGGATGCCCCCCTCTCCCCCCGCCAAATATAAATAAACAGCCCAACACCAGAAACCACAACGGGAGGGGGGGGGGAATGACAATTTAGCTCCCTCTGGCATCATTAATATCCACAACCATGAAAGTTCTAGGAGCAGCCCGTTTGCAGAGAAGAGGGGTCCCAGCACCCATTTATTCCCCCAGCTGGGTAGCAGCTGGGGAGAGGGGGGGCTCCCTTTGCAATGGCAGCATTGCAGTTGGCCTGCAGCCAAATCTGCCAGTGGTGAAGCTGACCGGTCCAATGTAGCCAATCGGCACCAGACGTGTGGAGCTGCTTCTCTTGATCATCCTAGCTCAGAAGATGCTGTGCCATCTCACTGGCCAGCTGCACATCTGGCTGGTTGACCCTCTCAACGGCCAGCCTTTCGGGGATCAACGTCTTAACCACCACCTACAAAGCTGCCCTTGCAGGCCACCCCTGAGGCCACTGAACTCAGCAGAGCACCAGTGGGCCTCGTCACCCCTCATGTAGGGCTCCAAGCTTTGTTGGGCCCCACTCTTTCTCCGTTTTCAGGGGAGGCGCTCCCTGCTCTTCCCCTGCCCCTTCTACTCCAGCTGGCCGAGCCACACAGTCCACAGATGCCCCATTTTCCTGCCGGGGCTCTACAGCCTTGGGTGGCCAAGTGATGTGGGGGCCCAGCCAGACAGCCAGCCGGGGGTTGAAGGATGCCTGGCTCCCCTCCAGGCCCGGCCCATCAGTGGGAAAGAATGCGGAGGAGCCTTCCAAGAAGCAGGGTTGGGGCTGCCTCCACCCAGAATGTCCCTTTTGCTGCGTGGCTACAGCCCCCTCTGCCGCTCCTCCGAGGTGACCCGTGCAGCCAAAGGCCAGGACAAGCTACTCTTCGGTTTCTAAGACTTGCAGGCACTGAAGGGGCCAGCGAAGCCCCTCTCGCCCTCATGGTGGCCAGGGGGAAGTCCCAGACTGGCACAGTCCTTAGCAGGAAAGGCGTTTGGTCCCTGGGAAAGGCCTGAAGGCGCCATGGGTTGAGGCAGACAGACAGCAGCCACGCTCTGGCCAGCCTAAACATCACCCGTGGCCCCATCCAACTGGCCCAGCCCCTTTGCATTTGTGGGGCTTTCTCAGTGCCCCCTCTTCAGACTCATGCTCAGCTGTCCATAGTGCAGGCAAATTAAGCTGGCTTGGGGTTGGGGCGGGTGTTGCATGGCAACCACAATTTCTCCAACTGTTATATCTCTTGCCCACAATTCCCTATAAATACCAAGCCAAAAATAAAAGGAAACAAAAGGACTTGTTTTAGCCTATGAGACTCACCGCCACCAGATGTGGCCTTCCACTCCAAAGGCATTGAAATGGGATCTGGCTAAGCGACTGGAGGCCTCCCTGTGGCCAATGGGCGCGTTCTTCTTCCAAGCAGCCCACATGGCACTTCTTGGGCATCCCAGACAGCTTTCCTGCACCCCAGTGTGGGTGGGCTAGATCCAAGAGCAGGCAGGCTGTCGTTCCCCACCCCCCACCCCATGGCCACCACCTCTGCCACTGCTTCCCTTGAAAACAGCGCCACCTAATGGGCAAATCTCCTCCGGCACCATTTCCCCCCAGGCTGAGGCCACTTTTTACATTCAAAGCTGGGGAGTATTAGAAGATTACAACTCGGTGTGTTTAATGCTGTGGCCTTTCGATATTGCTAGGAAATTAAGAGCAAAACAGAGGAAGGGAACAGGCATAATTTGCCCCCTTCCTGGTCTCCTCCATTTCCCGAATCTATTGGGTAATTTTTACCAAAAGCTTTTAAAATAAATTACCAACGTCTCTCAATAACAAGAATATCATTCAGAGAATCTTTTCAATTTTCAGTCAGGTGAAATTCATTTCTCTATCATTCTTTAATTAAGTCCCCCCAATGTTTTCCTTATCCGCTAGATTTGGTTTCTTCGGTAGATTTTTGTTTTCAATTAATAAGTTTAAGTTCTACATTTTAACTGAATTGTACGAATTATGAGAATCCTGGTGTGCAAAATATAAAACAGAACTCCTTCAGTTATACCCATAGCAATTTTTAGGAGATAACATTCAGCAGACATATCAAAAAGAATTGAATAATAGTTTATTGTAGCTCTTAATAAAATGTCTGATTATATTAACAATCTATGCAAACTTTTTATCTTATTCTTTTGATTGAATAGTTAAATTATCAGGGAAGATCCAAAGAATTCATTTTTCAGTAGCCTTCCAAACGCTGCTATAAAAATAATTGAGCTCTTTGACAACTGTGCAGCTTGTTTCAAACTAGCACTGGGTGGAAGTGTAATCCACAAATCTGAATTTCTAAAACTCTCCAATTGAGTAAACCTGATTTTGTGTAAACTTTCACTGGGAGCGACAAGTGTTAAAAAGCACCTCTCTCTTGCATACCCCCACCTCTCTCCCCTCGAAGTAACGGGCAGCTCCAGATGGTGGGAGAACAAACTGCCCTTCCAGGAGACCAGCGCCAGGACCATGTGGTGTCCAAAAGGCGGAGTGACTCAGGGGAGGCCATCGGCTTCCTCAGAGTCCAGCAACTGAGAGAGGCAGGTGTTTGGATGCAGAGATGGGCTCTCCAGACTTGCAAGTCTTCCCTGACCCCTAAGGTCTTAGGCTACCTGGGCTAAATGACTGGTATGAGTGTTTGAAGAGGGCTGGACTGCGGGTGAAATGCTTTACACTTAGAAAAGCAGCCTTTGATATACTGGTCTAGTGTTCTACATGCAAGAGGTTTATATGCCAAGGAAGCCTTCTGCCATGCAAGGGTCTGCTCGGGTGGGGGTCCAGTCGGATGCCGAGGGTCCCTCCGAGGGGGTCTTCTGGGTTTCTTTGAAGCAGGGCTGAGTAAAGTAAGCACTGCTGTATCTCTTGGGCCATTTTCCAACATGGACCCCAATAATCCATAGCTGTTGCCCAAAGCACATTATTTCTTGAAAAATTTCTTGTTCAGAAGGAAGATTAAAAGGTTGACGTTGATTTTGGCTCTGTCAAACATTTTCATGATAGCCACACCTTCATACTGGAGCTGGAGGAGGTCCTGAAAGGAGAGAAAGGGGTCTGGCAGGGCACAGGGTCTCCTGCTTGAGCAGGGGGTCAGACCCCAAGGCCTCCAAGGTTCCTTCCAACCCTTCGGCAGCAGAACGTCTCCACCTGAACATTGTTAACAGGGCCCAAAATGTTTTGGACATGATCTGTGCAAGTGATGGGTGCCTGTGCCTCACTCACTCTACCACCCTAATTAAACTAATTAAATAACCAAACTGCATGGAGGGAACCCCAGTCAGCCGCCCCCATACCTGGTAACTAAGCTGGAAGTTTTCCATATTGACCCCCATAAACTTCGCCTTGACCTGGAACTTGCCAGCTTCTCGGGAAGGGATAATGTCGAAAATGACATTTCTAAGTCTGAAAAAAGAAGCAGGGAGAGGAGGAGGAATTAAAGCCTTGGGGATGAAAGATGCAGCAAGGAGGAGAGCAGCTTTTCCCGCAGCAGAGAAAGAAAAGTTCGGCCTCTCCTTCAGGACAGCCGGCTGAGATTCCAGGCCTTTTGCTCCCTCCAGGGCTCCCTGCCTGCCGCCCACAGGCAGCCTCAGGGGACGTCCAGAGGGGGGGGGGGATCTGCATGGAAGGAGGAGGGGCGGCAGGAGCCGGGAGGGAGAGGGGGATCCAGACTTACTGGTTTGGCGGGAGGGCCTCAATCTCCAGCAGGACCCCCTTCTCAAACAGGCGGGCTGCTGTGTAGTGCAGCACAGCCTGTTTCTTGCTGGGCCTGAAGGGAAGAAAAAGGGGGCAGCCTGGATATGGGAGGTTGGGGGGATGGACGCCAAGCCTCGCCTACCCCCACGTTGGCTCGCCTGGGCCCCAGCGTGGTCAGCAGGGAAGAAGCAGGCCAGGTTCCTGGGCGGACTCTGCCAGCCTTCCCATGGTGGACCTGGGCACAGCTACCGGTCAAGGAATGCCAGGGGAGGGGGCTTTGCTTGGGGAAGGGGAAAGGGGGAGGGGCCAGTGTTGCAAGGCCTTTCCAGTGGGGAAGGGAGCAGCTGCAATATTTTTAGTGGTTCCCCTGAAAAGTCACAAAAGGTGAGGTGGGGGGGTTTCACCCTCCCTACCGAGGGGGGCTCAAGGCCATGGGGCGCAGAACCTCACTTCGGTCAAAAGAGAAGCTGCCCCATAATCGGAGGAGATTAGGAGCCCCTCCCCACTTTCTTTTCAGGCCAGGTTGTGGCGTCTCCAGAGCAGCCCTCCCACCCACCCGGAGGCAGAGGGCCCCAGAGCTGCTCCTGCCCCTTATCTGGACCCAGCCACAGCTGCCAAGTGTCCTTGACCCCCGAGCCAGCCGGGCCCCATACCTGTCTGCAGCAGCCAGGTTGTCCAGACAGGTGCGGAGATACTTCTGGTAGTAGTCGACCTGCTCCTGGTAGAAGCGGCGCTTGGCAGACAGGCCTCGAAGGGTCTGCTGCAGCTTGGCTAGCTGCCTCCTGCGGCACTGCCGGTGATGCCTCTGAGAGCGGATGTCCTGCGGGAAGCGGAGACCAGCCCAATGCACCAGGCCCCCTGGTGAATTGGCCCCCATCCCTCATCTGGACCCCCCCTCGTGTTCTCAATCTCAGCAACTTTAACGTGAGTGGACTGCACCTCCCAGAATCCCCAGCCAAAGTTAGAAGGCCCTCCCACCTCGCAAGAGAAGGATAAGGCAGTAACTAAAGCCAGGGTCTCCTCCGCCTTTGCGGACTTCAAGTCCCAGCTATGCTGGCTGAGGCATTCTGGGAGTTGAAGTACACAGGTCGCCAAGGGGGAGGGGCCCCCTGAGCTAAAGGCACCACCCTCTGGCCCTTCAGGAGAGGAAGGGGCTGCCCTTGAGGAGCACCCGGAGACTACAGCTGGTGCAGAATGCGGCCGCGCGGGTAGTTATGAGGGTACCTTGGTACTCCCATGTTGCACCACTCCTGCGTGGTTTGCATTGGCTTCCAGTAGTCTTCCGGGTGCAATTCAAGGTCCTTGTAATGACATTCAAAGCCCTACATGGCTTAGGACCAGAGTATGTGCAAGACCACCTTCTGCTACCAATAGCCTCCCTTCGCCCAAAGTTGGCCTCCTCGGGGTACCTTTGGCCAGACAGTACAGACTGGAGACCCCCAGGAGGAGAGCCTTCTCTGTGGGAGCTCCTACCCTTTGGAACACCCTACCCCCAGAGCTACGGACAATCCCCGATCTACGATCCTTCCGCCGTGCCCTGAAGACGTGGCTTTTTAACCAAGTATACTAGGGTCGCGTGTCTGGCCTTTTAAACTATTTTTAAATGTTTTAAATTTTAAATTGTTTTTTCCCACCTTTTTAAAACTTGGATTTATTTGGATTATTATATTTAATATATTTTTAAAATTTTGTATTGTCTGTTTTTATGCCTGTACGCCGCCCCGAGTCCTTCGGGAGAGGGGCAGCATAAAAGTCCAAACAAACAAACAAACAAATAAATAAACAAACAAACCTTCCCCACTGCCGGGCTAAAAATGGCTTCCCTGCTACTTTACTCCTTCCATTTTACAGCAACTGTTAGCCAAGATGCACAACAGCCCTGCCAGGTAGGCCAGAGAGTGAAAGAGGCCAGGTGTTGCCAACCCTCCCCCCGCAGGGCACCTTCTCTGCTGCCAGGGTTACCTGGGCAATCTCGACGAGCAAGGCCTGGGGCTGGCCAGCAGAGCCCACCAAAGCCAGGCACTCCAGGTTCTGGAGGACTTCCTGCCTCTTCTCTGCCAGGGAAAGATGGCTGTGCGGTGCCCGCTCTCGGCCCAGCGGGTGGCCAGTGGCCCTTTTCTGCAAGAGCTGTTGGTGGAGCCGCTCCTGCGGAAAAGCAGGTTGCAACTTGGTCTGGTCACTAAGTGACCAGTTATACATGGAAGATTACCAATTCAGCTCTAATCCGAACATTCATACACAACCAGGGGGTCACATTTATGTCTCTCCGCAGACAAGCAGCTCCTGTCATTCCAGCCCCAGAGCTGCTTATTGTGGTCCAGTCCAGCTGTCCTGGGGGAGGGAGACTATTCCCCACAACAGGAAATGTGAAGGAAGACGGACTTTTATTCTCTTCCGGTTCCAGAAATCCTCCAAACGTTTCTGCATTTCTCCCATCACCTCCAATCTGCCTTCCCAGAATCGCCTAATCAGGGCGACTCCTGCCCGCCTGTGGCTCAGAGCCTCTGCAAGCCACTTGGGGCACACCAACTTCACCTGGAGGAATCTGGAGTCCAGACTCTGCCCAGAGGCACCCAGGAAGGGCATTCGGTGCCCCTGCTCCTCGCCCCACCCACCTCTTCTTCCGATGCCTTTGAGTGCAGGATCTCAGCCAGGGAGTCTCCAGGCTGGCACTGGATCACGTCCACCAGCATCTGTTTGGTGCTTCATCACAAAAAGAGAAAGGCAAGAGGACACCGGTCACTAGGGGCAGAGTGCAGGAGCCGCTCAGGCCGCTCAGCGGCTCAAAGGGTCACTGAGACGCTGCCCAGCAGGACTAGAAGAGGTCGCACTGCCTGAGCTCTTTTTGCTGTGATTCTAGAAAATTTACTTGGAATTAATCCTGTTTTGCTACCAAGTAAACGGGGAAAAGAGTGATCGTTTCCCCCGTGCCCCTTATTAACCAAACGGTGACCCTCATGGAACAAAAAGGGGCATGTCCAAATTCCGCTCTGAGCTGCCATTTGGCTAAGAACAGCTCTCTTTGTAAGTCATAATTGTAATTCTCCTAATGAGTCTTCATCCCAATGCAAAGCCCAGCCACAGGCATCGGGTGGGCTGAATGAATCTCAGCTCGCTGGCCTCGGCCTTCTCCGCCCAAAGGGGCCCTTTGCAGCAACAGAGCTGAGCTCCTCACATGGCAGCAGCTGCTTCCTGCCCTTCAACCTGCTTGCAGGCAACCTCGGACTTGCCACTTCCCTCTGGCTTCCCCAATGACTTTACTTGTGGGAAATCATCAGGAAATGGCACCGAGGTCCTTTCTTAACCACCACGATCATCACTTAATGATGGCCCTGGGACTGCCGTTGCCAAGAATGCAGTCACGTGACATCATGCTTTACAGTCCCATCATTTTGTGATAGCAATTCCAGTCCCAATTGCCATCGTTAATTGAGGACTACCTGAAGTCCTGTACTTTCCCCTTCCCACCGGCTTCCTATATCGCTGAGTGTCTGAGACACTCTTTGTGCTCCTGATCATCACCTCTTGCTATTCACGAAGTTTGGGGGGGGGGAGACGGGCCGGGCCACCTTTCCTCGCAAGGGGATGCAGCCACCTACCTCAGCCACAGGCTTTCGGCACCTGCTTCCCCCTCCGCTTCGGCTTCCCCCACGCCGTATCTGCCGCTGAGCGTGAGCGAGAGCTCCGTCCTGGATTGCTGAGACAGCGTGTCCTCCCACGTCCCGTTCGCCACCTGCCCCAGGCTGTGGCCTGCAAAAGGACAGCAATCCAACAGGTTCAGAGGAGCAAAGGAAGAAAGCAAGCCAGGAGCCCAACACTCTTTTGGGGTGGATGCTTGCATGGATTGGGGGAGCCTAAAGTATGGCACCCCAGCCGTACTAACTGAAGGAGTGAGGAGAGGCCGATAGAAGAGAATCTCTGTAGCTCAGGACTGAATTGTGAAGTCCCTGGTTCCATCTGAGCTTGGTTGTTTTCTTGAAGACGTTTCAGTACCTAACTAGGTAACATCACCAGTGCTAGAAGGGGGTAGGGTTTGCTCTCTGTTTATGTATAGTGGCTTGCCCTGTCAGTGCTGGTGGGAATGTGGTTTTCTTCTTGGTAGTTCCTTGATTAGGGTGTTGAATTACGTGAGAACTACCAAGTCAGACAACAATCCAACAGGAAACAACAGCACAGCCAGAAGAAAGATGGCATCAGCACAGGGCCGGCTGGGCCAAGGCTAGCTTCAGGCAGTTGGCTTGGGCACCGGATGAAGAAAATTGGCTAATGGGGCAACTTGTGGTGTGGAGCAATGCTCTGTGGCCTCAAACACAGGGCCAGCGAGAGGCTGCACTGCCCAGGGTCTCCTCAAGGACAGACAGAAGTGTCCTGAGAATGCCCTTACCCAGAACAGCTCAACCTCAGAATAACTGTGGTCCTTGAAGGGTCTCAGCCCGGTGTTTGCGCCAGCTGGCTATGGCGGTCTCATGGCCCACGCCCCTCAGAAGCAGCCCCCCCAAACTCTGAGTTGGGCTGAATACAGCGGCCCCACCACTCTCTTGAAAACCTGGTTTAGGATTATAAACCCGGGAGTGGGCAGCATGCAAATTGAAACAATAAATAAATAAATAAAATAAAATAAAAATATTAAGGGCCCCATTTCTTGGCTTTGCTATTAGTTGATTAAACATCATGGCTGCTGATTGTATTTATTTTTGTGGACCTATTTACTGCTTTAATGTTTTTAATTGTTTTATAATTTTATAATTGTAAGCCATCCAGTCACTTGGTTGAGTTGGGCAGCTACAGAAATTGTTTGAATGACATGCAGAAACTGAGACAGGAGGGACATGCTAGTCTCTGGCAGGCCAAAATTAGGAAGAGTCTGCCAGCACCTTTTCCAACTTGCAAACTTTATTAGGACTGTAAGTTCTTCTGAGCCTTTTATAAAACATGCAAATTAGAAAAGGTGCTACTGGAGCCCTCCTCTTTTGGGCAGGAATAGTGCCCACTCCCATGCCAGTAGAGTACCGGGAGGGACGCTGTCCATCCGAAGAGCGCCCACAGCTTACCCATCAACGAGGCAACGGTTGGCACTTCTCCAAGGTCTTGCAAAAGTTTGTGCAGAACATCCTGGGGATCAGGAGCCAAGGAGTGCTGGTGTTCCAGTAGCAACTGTGTTGTTGGCAACGAGGAACAAGAGAGAGAAGGATGTTCCCGGTGCCTTATTTACACAACTTGCCTCTCAAAGAGGTCTTTCCAAATTGGGTAAAACAAAGATCATTTGGATAATCAAAATACAATCTTAAAAACATGAATCAATAAAGGGATAAACAGAAATAAGATAACAAAGATGAAGAATCTGAGTAGCAAGAAAGCCAGTCGCTCTAAATCAGGGGCGTCCAACCTTGGCCACTTTAAGACCTGCGGACTTCAACTCCCAGAATTCCCCAGCCAGCCAGCTGGTCCACAAGTCTTAAAGTGCCCAAGATTGGACACCTGTCGTAAACCAAATGGCTTTGTGGAAGAGATACAGCCAAGGGGGAAACTAGAGGGCAAAAGTGGGTTCAGGTTCAGGTCTATAAAAAGTTTGGGCTTATTTTTAAAAAGCCACAGATTGTTGGATTTTCACATGTCAAGCCATAAAGCTTGGTTTGCAAACTAATAAAATCACAAACAAGCAAGCCAGAGAATGGTTTGGCCTACGCACAAAAGCAAAGATTTCTCTCCCCTTAAATCATATTTTTCCTGACATTTGAGGTTTCTACCTTGTGGGTGTTGACCAGATCCCCAACTGTCATATAGACCACTGGTTTGGTGATGGCCACCAGCTCTGAATATTTGTCCACATTAAATCTCTCTTCCGGTTCAGGGACGGAACAGGCTGCATTGATGAATGCTCTGGAAGATAGAAGGAAAAAAACAAAAGAACATGGAATCATGGGAATGGAAGGGACCTTAGAGGTCTTCTAGTCCAACCCCCTGCTCAGGCAGGAAACCCTACACCATTCCAAACAAGTAGTTGTCCAGTCTCTTCTTAAAAACCTCCAGTAATGGAGCACCCACAGCTTCTGGAGGGAAGCCATTCCTCTGGTTTATTGTTCCAACTGTCGGGAAATTTCTCCTCAGTTCCCGGTTGCTTCTCCTTGATTAGTTTCCATCTGTTGCTTCTTCTTCCTTCTGGTGCTTTGGAGAATAGGTTGACCCACCCCTCTTCTTTGAAGTAGCCCCTCAAATGTTGGAAGACTGCCATCGTATCACCATTGTTCCTTCTTTTCACTAGACATGGTGGGCCTCTTCCCTCCCTCGCAAACAGCCAAGACTCTATCACACCTTCCAATATTTATTTATTTATTTACTTGAATTTGTTGCCTTCCTAGCTCCTAGGAACTCTTCAGGATGAGCAGACGGAAGGGCGTCACCCTTCCAGCCGCACTCTTTCTTTTGGCCAAAAGCTCAAGCGAGCCACAGGCTAAGCAGGGGGAGTAGATTGTACGCTGCCTGCATAAGGTGGGCACTGGGGGTGACTCCTAGTTAATGGGTCTGGGATGCCGACCAAGAGCTGCAAATGGGGCAGCAGTCCCATTGCGCTCAGAGGGGGGAGGAACATTCTCTTGCTCCTTCTTCAGGGTTTGGGAAAGAAAGACCTGAAGATAACAGCAAAGCCGTAAGTGGCGGAGTGTGTTAAGTGCTCTAATTTGTGTTTGCACTTCACTGCCAGATGCCTGTAATTAAGGCAAGTTCGAATCTCACTCTGCTCAAGGTCAACTCAGCCTTCCATCCCTCTGAGGTAGGTAAAATGAGGACCCAAAATGCTGGGGGCATATATACATATATGGTGATTCTGTAAGCTGCCCAGAGTCCTTCGGGAGTTGGGAGGAATAAAAATGTGAATAAAAAAACCAAAGATGAGACGGGCGTTTCATCTCCTGACCAACCTGAATTTCTGGTGTGTTTCCTCCAGGTACTGATTTACCACGTTCAAGTGGCTGTTTTCCCCCTCGAAAAGCTGGCTGGCAGCCGCGTGCTGCAGGATCTTGGCCACTGAGGCCAAATTGCGCCTCTGGTCAGGGTGCAAGGGTGCCCCAGCAGAAAAGTCCACCACATCAAAGCCATCTGGTGCCACCACCGCCGGGTTCATGAAGCGATAATAGAGCAGGTTGCCCACCACCTAAGATGGGAGGGAGCAGTCTCACTCCAAGAAGAAAGGCTGGCACAGGGGCAGCCCATCGTTTCTGGCGTGGGGGGGGGGAGTGCTGACAAGTCTGCTGTTGACCCACCTGTTCGACCCATCTATTCCCAGGGCTTAGGAACTTGGAGAACATCGAGTCAAAATACTGGCCCTCGTGCGAGCTACTGTGATGGCGCTGGCCAGTGACCAAAGGGCCCAGCCGTGTTCCTTGAGTGAGCCTCGTCTCCTGGCAGCCAGAGCACAGCAAGGGATGCCTGAAGGTTAAATCGTGGCACCTGGACTGACAGCCTCTGGACTCTCCCTGGGGGTTGCTATGCGAGGACTCGCCAGGTTAAAGTTACTTTTCAAGGCCAATCAAATCGAGAAGGTGGTATGACTTGCTGGGACATTCGTGCTATCTTTATAGCGTTTTCATTTTGTCAAAAGTAATATTTTCGGAGACCAAGGACAGATGGAAACAGATATGAATCTCGGCCCTGCAGCCCACTAGCCCCCCAACCTTTGAGGCACCAGTTCCATGGAGAGCAACTTTCCCACGGACTGGAGGGGTGTATGGTTTCGCATGCATCCTGCGGATGGGGCTTCGTTCATCTGTGCAGACCGGTTTCTGGCCCGGTGTCGGGGACCCCTGCTGTAGCCCCTCCCCATGTAATGTTGACTGAGAAACTCATAAAATAACCTTAAATGGAGGGGAAAGAGCAGACCCTAAGAGGGAGGGCCAGTTCTGCTTTTGTGCCCCCCACCCCCAGGCTAAAGACCTTGCAGATCTCTCCCTTGGAGGCATCTGGAAACTTCTCGGTCAAGGTTGCCTTCAAGACTTTGGCCATGTAGCGCATCCCATACCTGAAAGGAAAGCCAGATTTTATTCCCCCTCCCCAAGACACAACTCCCGGGTATGCCAAGAGAAGAAGATGGGCGCCACCTGCGGCCTCCCCTCTCCGGCATGGAGCAATTCGACGGAAGGGTAGTTTTGGTGAACATTAATCTGATGGGTGTGAAAACTGTCCTCATTCTCCAAAAGGTTTTTTTTTTTAATTTAGCATATGGCATCTACGGGCTCATCAATCACTGATATACAAATTTAGTTTAAACAAATCTGTACAATATAAAAGATAACGTATTAAAATAAGACCATAATAAGGTTTTATAAGGATGCTGATGAGGAAGGTAAGGGGATGTGGGGCAGGCAGAGGTCCCATCTAGCC
>JANHFQ010134865.1:0-10566 GCA_032468035.1 Aparallactus werneri | reverse complement strand
TATTGCCCCCAACAACATTTTGGGTTCTCATTTTACCCACCTCGGAAGGATGGAAGGCTGAGTCAACCTTGAGCCTGATGAGATTTGAACTGCCTAATTGCAGGCAGCTGGAAGCAAGTACTGCACTCTAAGTACTGCACTCTAATTACTGCGCCACCATGGCTTTAACAATCGATTTGGTGAGTGTGCACTTTGCACATGTGTGCGTGCTGTGCATGCACATTGCATTCACTAATAGACAAAAAACAAACCTTTCGCTGAGGCTCTGGGGAATTGCAACAGCTGATGGGTGGCAATCCGCACTGTTGTGCTGATCAGCTGGGCTTCGGAAAGGGGGAAAAATGCTATGCGTATGCATTACATTGGCTAATAGACAAAAAAAAATGACCTTTTGCTGAAGCTCTAGAGGGCCTGAAAATCAGCTGATTTAGCTACCAGTTCAGACAAACTGGTAGCTAAATTTAGTCGAACCGGTAGCTAAATCAGCTGATTTTCAGGTGTAAACTTATGCGCGCACAGCGTGCTTTTGGCACTGCTACGCATGCATCACTTTAAGCCCGAAAATCAGCTGATCAGCTGATTTTCAGGCCTAATGCATACGCAGCATGCGTTTAGCTACTGGTTCGCCAAACCGGTAGCCTATCAGAACAAACAGTTCGCCCAAACCGGGCCAAACTGGTAGAAACCCACCCCTGAACTAGACATAAAGACAGTTTTTTCCTCCCTGCCATCAGTCAACTAATTCCTACAATATTGTGAAACTATCTAGTAAGGCTGTATTACTATTCTTCTTCTCATCTTTCCTATTACCTATCTCCTTATCTTCTTGTGACTGTAACTTATATTTTATATTTTATGATTTACAGTATATTGTTTTATTTAGTATCCTAGTATGATTTATGTTGATTGCTTATTAGCCTATGACTATCACTAAGTATTGTATCATATGATTTATGATGAATGCATTTTTATGATGACTATGATCATGATTTATCACTTGTTGCTTGTCTGTACACTGAGAATTTATGCACCGGAGACAAATTCTTTGTTCCATTCCATTCCATTCTATACCATTCTATTCTATTCTTTACCCAGCCCAGCCCAGAATTGGTAACATTTGAAAGAATTGGTAACATTTGAAATAAAAATAAAAACTTTGGTAATACATTCATTTTAATCGCCGCTATCCTCCCTAGTAATGACAGTTGTAAATTCCCCAACTTGCCATCTCTTTTTGCACCTTATCCCATAGTAGCACATAATTATCTTTAAATAATTTTCTATTTGATACAGTAATATATATTCCCAGATATTTAACTTTTTTAACGATTTCATATCCAGTTAACATTTGCAACTCACATTTCTGAACTTCGGACATATTTTTAACTAGTACTTTTGTTTTACTACTATTTACCTTAAACCCTGCTACCTGACCATATTGTACAATTATTTCCATTGTCTCTTTAATTGATTTAATCGGTTGTGTAAGGGTTATCACTACATCATCTGCAAATGCCCTTAGCTTATTATCTTGTTGCCTTACTTTGATACCCTTTATACCTTGTGCTTCCCTTATTTTAATCAATAATACTTCTAAGGTCAAAACAAATAAGAGTGGCGATAAAGGGCATCCCTGCCTAGTTCCCTTACAAATTTTAAAATTATCTGTTAGGCTACCATTTACTATTATTTGTGCCATTTGCTCTTGATATATAGCTGTTATTGACTGTGTAAAATAATCTCCAAAATCCATTTTTTCAATTAACTTTATCATAAATTTCCAGTTGACTTGATCAAAGGCTTTTTCCGCATCTAAAAATATCAATGCCGCTGGTATCTGATTGTTTCTTTCTAAATACTCCAATATATTAATAATTTGTCTAACATTATTCTTCATATATCTTCCCCTTATAAAACCTGACTGATCCTTATGTATTATTTGCTGAAGTATCTGCATTAATCTGTTTGCTATAACCTTAGCAAATATCTTATAGTCTGTATTCAGAAGTGATATCGGCCTATAATTCTTAGGTTGTAAGAGATCCTGGTCCTCCTTTGGTATTAGTGTAATAAAAGCTCTTTTCCATGTACCAGGTACTCCCCCTCCCTTCTGTATAGACCTAAACAAATCTGTAAAAGATCCTATCACTTCTGCTTGTAAGTTCTTATAAAAGGTTGCTGTTAATCCATCCGTTCCCGGTGCTTTACCATTTTTCAGTTGTTTAATTGCTTGGATCACTTCTTCAGATGTTATCAATTGATTCATTCCTTCTTTTTGCTCTATGGTCAGTTTAGGGACTATATCATTAGTTGCAAGGATGGATCGGACGTCTTTTCCTGCCTCCACAGGAGGATCGCTGCTTTCGGAGAATTTCGGAGCTTCGAGGGGGCTCTTACCCTTTGTGGCCAAGCAAGCCTGCTTAACCCTTAGGGGAGCTCTACCTCCACTCCGAAAAAGCTCACACCTTCCTGTATTCCCTGGGAAGGTGTTTTCCAACCGCAAAAACAGCTGATTTTCTGCTGTTTTCGCGATCTAACGAAAAACAGGATCGGCATTCTAAAAAGAGTGTCCACGACGGCCAATTGCCACCGGAAGTCTCCTCTCCTTGATTAATTTCCATGTATTGTTTTTTCTTGTCCTGCCCTTTGGAAAATAAGTTGATCTCCTCTTCTTTGTGGTAGCCCTTCAAATACTGGAATATTGCTATCATGTCACCCCTAGTCCTTTTCCCCCTCTATATCAGGGGTCCCTAATCCCTGATCCATGGACCTGCAGCAGGCTGCAAACAAACAAACAAAGTGGCACCAGTGGAATGCAGACAGCATGTGAAACTATGCCCCCTCTGGTCTGCGAAAAAAACTCCCTCCACAGAACCAGTCCCTGGTACCCAAAAAGTTGGGAGCCAGTGCTCTAGACTAGCCATACCCAAATCCTGCAATTGTTCTTCATATGTTTTTGTCTCCAGGCCTTAGAATAATCTAAGTTGCTCTTATCTGAACTTTTTCCAAAGTCCTATGATGTGGTGACCCAACCTGGATGCAGCATTCCAGATGTAGTCTTACTAAGCTTTTATAACCTTAGTAAGACTACATTTCTCCTTTCTCCTCCTTTCTCCTCCCTTTCTCCTCTCTTTTTGATGTCCTATGTCCTATGCATGCCGTAAGAGGGCGTGAACTGTTCCCCCCGCTACAGTGAGAGAGCAGCAGGGTCCTGGATGCATAGGTCATAGGAGAGCATCGGACATTGTGAGGGGATGCCCGGTGTTCTCCTGTCAGGATCTAACCGAAGACCGAGTGGCAGTGGCCTGGACGTTAGAGTGTCAGATTGGACTAGACACTGGGGAGGGGACACTATTACCACCTACCCTCCCTGGACGACGACATTCCTGGGGGCTCCAGCCCTTCTGGCGATTGGCTGATGGTCCATTACTCGGAGGCAGAGCTACTTGCCCTCAGGGGTTCCCCCCTCTCCTGGGTGCCTCTCGTCCTACCTCTCAATGATGAGTCCCACCTCCATAGTGGGGGTGGGATCTCCGAGAGGAGACCGTTTGCGGATAGGGGCCCTCAAATTGGACTTTCGAGGAAGCCCCTAGTGTGTTTTTTAGTGGGTTGTTTTAAAGGGTTAGGGAGGAGGGTGGGTACGAGTACTGATAATGAATTGGGGGGAATGCGCACAGTCACTCGGAAATCCAGGCCAGGCACTACCCCTTCTGGGGCAGAAGAAGGATGGGTGGGGGGGTACGGAGGGGAGGGAAGGGCAACGAATTCCGACGGTGGTGGGGTCTGGTGCCAGATGGCACAGGGGGCCATATCATCCTCTGGGGGCGCGCTCCCACTGGTTGCGAGCTGTAGCGTGCTCCGACCCCCTAAGTGCGCATCCCTCATCCCAGAGTGAGGATGACCAGGCCCCTGGACTCAAGGTGGTGTATTTAAATGCCAGGTTGGTGGTTCATAAGGCCCCCCTCATGAAAGAACTGATCGAGGGGGAGTCCGCTGACCTGGCATGCATCACAGAGACCTGGTTGGGCTCGGAGGGAGGAGTCCCTCTGATAGATATGTGCCCACTAGGCTTCCAGGTGTTTCACCCTCTGAGGGTCCAGGGTAGGGATGGGGGGTGGCAATGGTCATCAAGGGGTCTTTAGTTCCGCGGGAGATCGCCGTCTTACAGATAGGCGGATGTGAGTCTCTCCACCTAAAGTTTGACCCGAGGGAACAGATGGATGTGTTGTTGGCATACCTTACATCCAGCTGCGTCTCAACCATCCTGCCTGGGCTGACTGAGGTTCTCTCCGGGCTGGCGGTTGACTGCCCCAGGCTGATTGAGGGAGGGGGTTTTACAACATATCTAAATTTTAATAGGGCTTGGTTTAATTGTTTTTTAATTGTATATACACTGTTTTTATTCTGCCCTGTACACCACCCTGAGTCCCAGGAGAAGGGCGGTATATAAATTAAATTATAAATAAATAAATAATAAATAAATAAATAAATACCAAAGATCAATGAAGTGTTAGCCAGCCATCATTTCAAATGGAAAGCTAGACTCAATTCAGCATTCAGTGAAACAAAGCAAAGTTCACTTGATGGACATCAGGGAGAGTAGAAGACCAGACAGGCTCCAGCACAAGAGATGGCCATCTTTTATCATAATCAGGAGACTTTGGACTCAAAGTACAGGGGTGGGATTCAAAAATTTCAGCAACCGGTTCTCTGCCCAGTTGCTGAGTGACCGTGGCCATGGTGGGAATGGTCTAGTCTGCCTCCTGCACCAAGGGGGGGGTGTTTTCACCCTCCCCGGTCTCTGCAGGCCATCCTTAAGCCTCCAGGAGGGTATTAACAACCTCCCCAGGCTCCGGAGGCCAGAAATGTGCCTGTTTCCAGCTTTCTGGAACTTCCTCAAGCCTCCAGGAGGGCGAAAACGGCCCTCCCCAGGCTCTGGAGGCCCTCCAGAGGTTTTTCACCCTCTCTGAGCCTCTGCATAGGCCCTGTACTTACCTGGCATCCAAAACTGGTCACGTGGGGACTCCTGGGAGTGGCAGAGTGTGGTGGGGGGAGCCAGGCAGGGTTGGGATTTATGGGTTCGCCAAACTGGGCAGACCTTTAGCTAGAAGATCGCCCAAACCTGTGTGAACCCATAACAGCCCACCCCTGTCAAAGTCACAAAGATCACAGAGTCCCACAGCCCCATGATTTCCATTCCATGAGGACCCAAAATGCTGGGGAGATATATACATATATGTTGATTCTGTAAGACGCCCAGAATCCTTTGGGAATTGGGCGGCATAAAAATGTGAATAAAAATGTGAAAAAAAAAAAAATATTTTAGCACACTTCACCGCTACTTCCCACCAGCAAAGCCCATGGGGAAAGGAGTAACAATGGATGATTCACTTAAGGACTGCGGTCAGAAGTGACATTCTAAGTCGGTCATGCTCACCTGATGTTTCACTTTATGTCTGCATCACTTAGCGACGGAGATGCTGGTCCCATTAATGATTGGTAAGTGAAGACTACTTTTTTAATCTATTTATTGTTTTAATATATGTACGCCGCCCTGAGTCTCCGGATTGGGTGGCTTATAAATAAAATTATTATTATTATTATTATTATTATTATTATTATTATTATTATTATTATTATTATTATTATTATTATTATTATTTTCAAAGACATAATGATTATTTTGAAAAGACTAAATATTTTTCAACATGAAGAGTTTTAAAATAAGGCTTTTGTGTTAAGATTAGCACATCTCCAAATGTGCCAGATTTGACCATGAAGCGCTAAGATAGCCCCACACCTAACCAAGATCAATATTGGGACGAAGGGATGAGACTCTTTCCTGATTTGTACTGAATACTATAGGAGCAGCTGTAGAAATTCCAGAGGTTGGACTCTGAACTCTGAACTAAGTTGTGTATTGCATGTCTATGTATTCCGGTATGCAGTTTGTGTGGAAGTTTTCAGACGGTGAATGCCTATCTCAGAAGTATGGAAACAACAACCCCAAGTTCGTAAATATGTATTCACAAATTGTGAAATGGATGCAGGCTGTTCACTCAAGGGATCTATTCTTCATGCCACAGATCCATAAGACAGCTAAGGGATAACATGAAGAACGTGTGTAAATTGGTTTTATTCAAAGTCTTCTCCTGAATTGTTTTTTAAAATTTCATTTAGTCTGCAAGCACGATGGAGTGGTGCATCCTGCAAAATTCAGCCATCTCTAGCCAGGGATGTTTTTCAGATATACAGAAAACTGTATAATTTTCCCCCCCCTACAAGGTTGAAGATTGCTTAATAAGACTAACATGCAAAATAGAGAATAATTCATGGACCAGATGCAGCCTTATGGAAACTGAACATGAAGTCAAGGTGAAACTCATTCTCCTCTCTCTTCTCTAGGTAGATATTCACCTGGAGAATAGGAGCAGCAGTCAGTTGCTAAAGATTACTTGCATCATCTAGTGGACATTCCTGAATCTGCACCAGCAAGATTGAGCCAGTCACGGTCTCATAGGCATATGCATCCATACTTCAGGAAAACCGACTGGAGACATCAGACAATCAGGTTGCTTTCCCCAGGGTGATTTTATAGTCAAATATTCATATTATCGTATCACAAGACTTGGTAAGACATATTCAGAAAAGGGAAGGAGAATGCTTTTTAAAATGGTAAATTTTAGGCTTGCCTTCTGTACATTTCTAGATATTTCTCTGTAAGAAATTGCACATCTCTCCATCAAAGCAGCTTCTCGGACTGAAGAAGTTCTCCTCCCCAAAAGTTTTCATCTATATGATATGTTAAGATTTCTTGCTTTTCAACAACTTTATAAAATACATAGGACTGTTTACAAACACAATATGGCAAATCAAAGAGTGCATTAATACATTAATAGCCATCTCTTTAGAAATGACTAAATGTAAATATTTAGCCAGTTTGGTGTAGTGCTTAAAAGCACCAGGGTACAAACTAGGAGACTGTGAGTTCTAGTCCCACCTTAGACACAAAGACACTGAACGAGTTTGAATCAGTCATTCTCATTCAGCCCTAGGGAGCAGACAGTGGTAAACCACTTACAAAATGTTGCTAACACTTCAGTCAACTGACTGAAGGCATCAAAAAAGAAAATACTACATCTATTTATTTAAAATATTAGTTCAAATGCAAAGTTCTCTTGTTGACATTCCCATTCTGAGCCCTGGTGGCCCAGGGGTTAGAATGTAGAATTGCAGGCTAACTCTGACCATTGCTTGGAGTTCGATCCTGACAGAGCTCAATATTGACTCAGTCTTCCATCCTTCCCAAGTCAGTAAAATGACAACCCAGATTGTCTGGGGCAATATGCTGATATTGTAAACTCCCCAGAGAATGCTGTAAAGCACTATGGAGCGGTATATAAGTCTAAGTGCTATTGATATTCTTCTGCAGGTTATTGAAAGGAGATGGGTAAGAACATAAGAGTAGAAAAGAAAAGTAGAAAAACATGTAAACAGTACTTATGTAGTCTACACTTTACTACCAAGTGACATTAATGGAGAAGTAGCAAAAAATATACAGTTGGCTGCCACTTCTCTAGAATTGTCAGAACTCATCAAAATTCAAAGTTTAAAAGGAAAAGGTAGCTGGGACTATGATTCAGGAGACTGTGATGGTGCACTTGATACCTCAGTGTCTGCCCTCAACCACATTGGAAGGAATGTTTATAATCTGCTCCACCACAATAATAGCAATAGCACTTAAATTTATATACCGCTTCACACTGTTTTTACAGCCCTCTCTAAGCAGTTTATAGAGTCAGCATATTGTCAACAATCTGGGTTCCTGTTTTACCAACCTTGAAAGGGTGGAACACCAAGTCAGCCTTGAGCTGGTGAGAATCAAACTGCTGGCAGTCAGCAGAATTAGCCTGCAATACTGCATGCTAGCCACTACGCTATCAGGGCTCAATAAAAACAAAGTAACTAATGGAATCTGGTACAACAGCCTGCTTATTCAGAAGTCAACGCTATAAAGTTTAAATAGGGCTACCCTGTAAGAATATGGAAGATTGTAGTCTAAGTGTAATACATACGTACCATTTCTGTGAAGGGTTTGCCCTTTTCAGTTCTGAATGATTGCATTTCTTTGACATGAAATGCTATCAAAGCTTTATTTATTTATTTATTTATAATGCTTCTATGCCGCCCAATCCAAACGGACTCAGGGCGGCTTACAAGATTAAAAAACTTAAAACCATAATAAAAACACTGAATACAATCTAAAAACCCCATTTAAAAACCAATTATTTAAAAAATCCTGATGGGAAGCTTTTCAATTCCCCCCTCCAATCCGCAGGAAGAGCCAGGTTTTGACGGCTTTACAAAAGGTGAGGAGATCCGGGATAATCACTTGGCTAAATAAAGTATTCAAACTCAGATTAGCTTACATGATGATATATGTCTTGAAAGAATATAAAAGAGGACTGTGCTGTGAGATTGTCTGTTCTTCACTGGCAATCCCTTATGTTTCCCCTTTCCTTGACCACTGGAAAGGATCTTCCAACCTCAGGAGCGGATTGCAAGGAAGGAAGAAAGTGGAATGTTTGCTATTAACAGCAACAGCAACAACTGGTGATAATCTACTGAATTATTATATTTTGAAATGAATTTTGGTGCAACAAGATTTGGCCTATAAGCCGAGGTTATAAACAATCAAATTCATCAAGATTATTAAGGTAGCCAACCATTCTTTTCTGTCTGAGAATAGTCAACTAATCACTTACTTGATTCCAGGAGATGATTGGGAACATCAGTTGTTTTCTGGGGCTCCTCCACAAAGCTGTCCAGAAGAAAGGATGAAGGACTTCTGAAAGACCCTTTGGTGCTGTGGAAGTCAGTCTGAATAGTACTTACAACTTCCATCTTCTTGGTGGAATTTATGGCTTCTAGAAATCAAAAAGATCATTCCTTGTTACCCGATATAAAACATGTCACATTAAAAAAACCCCTCCCTGTAATCCCTTAATTCAGGGTAGAGTCAGGGCAACTGGATGGAACTGACCATCCATTTACTGGCCAGATGCCCTTCCTGACACCATGTGGAGTTTTGCAGCAGATATTTTTTCTTCATATGCCGTTACCCGGTATTGAACTCTCAACCTTCCAAGTGGGAGGTGAGTGTCATCATGACTAGGCCACCATGCCACTACATATAGAAATTCTACATGCACCAATACATTTATTTCATATTTTTTATTGTTTTAATATTTTATTGTGATTGACTGTTTTAAATTGTATATATTGTTATTTTTTGTACGCTGCCCTGAGTCCCGTTGAGAGTGGGCGGCCTATAAATCACATAAATAAATAAAATAAATAAACTGCTGTGTGGTATACAAATTAGTAAGATTTTCCAATGAAATTAAACAAATGTCTGCTGTCCATAGCTTGAAATGACACACACACACCCCCCCGGATTTGTCTATCTGATAATTATTCTCCTCAGGCAATATTTAGAAGTACCTTAAGTTTTCCAGTTTCTTCTTCATTCACTTAATATAGGGTATGATAGTAACATTTAAAGTTTAAATTAACTTTAAAATAAGTTATTTACATAATGAAGATAACTATAAAACACAGTAGAACCTAGAAGGAATTATATGTCCAACTGGAATAAGCTGATGTAAATAAGCTTAAATGTAAATCTAGCTTGAGGCTCAGCACAGAAAGTTAAACTATAAAACGCCGGTTCCCAAAATATGATTTTTTTGACAGCTGTCACTGCTAATTCCCTCACAATGTCAAAGGGAAACAAATACTTTTTCAGGAAGATACAATATATTGTAATGTGACGCTGACCATTAAACAGCATCCCAATGCCAAATCTTCTAACCAAATGACTTAAGATGAGATTGGAGGAACTGAATATGTACTGCCTGGAGGATAGCAGGAGAAGTGGGGGACATGACTAAACCTTTAAATATATTAAGGGTGTGAAGAAGGTTCTAGAAGGCAATGTTTTCACTATTAAGCAAAAGTCAAGAACACAGGGACATAACCTCAAACTGACAGGAGGGAAAGTTCAGAACTATTGTTCGAAAGTATTACTTCAAAGAAAGAGTAATAGAATCAACTTCCAGCAGAGATAATGGGTCAGTCATCAGTAACTGAGTTTAAAGCTGCTTGGGATAAACACATCATCCAACAAAAATAAATAAATAATAGTAAACAGATAGGCACCTGCCAAATAACACCCCAGACTTAACAAATTTCGATAAAAAAGACAAAAAAGTCCAGATAGTGGCACTGGCAGTACCTGGAGACAGCAGAATAGAAATATAAAGACTTGCAAATAGAAATCGAATGACCGTGGAAAACGAAAGCCCAAAATTTAAGGGAAAAATTTTATAAGATATTTTATAGATGGCATTTAGATCCTAAAAAGCTGGCATGTATGTATCCAAATCAAAAACCTGAATGTTGGAGATGTGATTGTGAAGATGCAACTTATTATCATATATGGTGGACATGTAGAAAAGTTAAAGCATTTTGGATAAAGATATGGTGGCAAATGCAGAAGATTTT
>JANHFQ010133642.1:0-10577 GCA_032468035.1 Aparallactus werneri | reverse complement strand
GGAGGAGGAATTCTGGGAGTTGAAGTCCACAAATCTTAAAACTGTCAAGTTTGAAGACCACTGGTAGGTGCTTGGGAGAACTGGAACTTCAACAACTGGCCTTAAATAACATTTGTTCAGTGTTGTTGCAAGTAGCTGAATTAGTGGTTGTTAATCAAGGACTACCTGTAATTTAAACCCCCCTCCAGAGGAAAATTGGGATGTTATGCCACCTGAGTAGGACATGCTAATTTGCAAGTAAGAACAGGGATTTTGTGGCTAAAAGTGGATGTAGCTGTTTAAATATCATGGCCACCATAATTTTTGCCTGATATACTTGAACAGTTTCACAGCGAACTAAATTTGTAAACTCCATTTTTTGGAACATCCTTAAAATCCAAAGCATCACATATAGAGCTGACAATAAATGCCATCAACAACAAGCCAGTATATCTTCTCCTTTTTCATACTATTTACCCTTAGTAAATTTGTTGAGTTGGGTTCTTTCAAGACTATGCCCTTCATAATAACCAAAGCATGCATTAGTCTTAACACGCCTCGTTAAATAAACACGTAATTGAAAAATGCTACCTTCTCAATTTAGATGACTGGAGTAAATTGTACAACAGTCAGATTAATAGGCAATTTAATATTAACACATTTTCAAACATAATTTAATAGTATACTAAATAAAATAAACATGAAAAATAACTTATTTTTACAATAGCTTTACAATAGAAAAAGATTTTTTTTGTTGATGAATCACTAGTAACTATTCATCAAGATTCTCACAGCACCTTGCTATTCAGAAGCTTCTTGGTTTGATTTCTTTTTTTAAAAAAATAACTTGACTTAGATAACTTTTAATATAAGGATGAAACTAATTCAGTTTTTAGCGACTTTGAAAAGGAATGAAAGACATGCTTTTTCATTTTAAAAAAGCCAAAACCTAATAAAAAAACAGGCAAAGTAACTTAACTAGACATCTTGCTGTAAGCATTTCTTTTTAAAAATGTGAAAAAGACAAGAAACGAATAAAAACACAAGTGTAATTACATACATAAAAAAGTGAAATTTAGAAGTACACTCAGTAAACAAATGGAACATTATTTGTAAGTTCAAACTGCCAAGATGTCAAACTGGAATTTTATATTAATAATTGCTAACCTATCACCAAAGGATGGAACTGGTTTCTTCAAGAATGTTAACTGCACTTAGCAAAAATATTTGAAATGCCAGATTAAAATATTGAATCATATCAAAACTCCTACATGTACTATAACCATTTTAAAGAATCAAATTCTAAAAATACCCAACTAAAATGACAAATTAATGAGATTTTGATCTCATTAATAAACACTTCAAAAAAAATCTAGATATTAAGACAGAAAATATCCAATGATTTAACATCTTAAGTTTCTTTGATATTTGATCTTGAATTTTGAAAATAAAACTAAAAAACCATTTTCCCTATGACTAGTTTAGTACTTGCTACCATATTTATATCCTGAGGCTAGTCCAATAATGTAGAACTAGTAATTATGATTTTTGCTAGTAATAGGAAAGCAAGTAATGTTTTAACAATGTGAAAAAGGTTTTTAAAAACTTATTAAATGATTGAAAGGCATTTACTGGCCTCCATCTTCACTCGCATCTTTAATAAATCACTAGAGATGTTCTATGTTCCTTCTTGCTTCAAATGCTCTACTATCTGGAGTGCTGAAGAGTGCTCTACTATCTGGAGTGCTGAAGAAACCCTCCATCAAGGAACTGAATGACTTCAGACCTGTTGCTCTGACATCTGTAGTTATGAAGACTTTTGAAAGGCTAGTGCTGGCCCACCTGAAAACCGTCATGGATCCGCTATTAAGACTCCTTGCAATTTTCCTACCAAACAAATAGATCAACAGATGATGCTGTTAATACGACTCTGTGCTATATTCTACAACATCTTGAATCTCCAAAGTCCTATGCAGGGGTCCTCTTTATAGACTTCAGCTCTGCATTCAATACCATCATTCCAGATATTCTTCTAACTAAACTAAATCAGCTAGCTGTACCTGACTACCCTTGTAAATGGATCATAAGCTTCCTAACAGACAGGAAGCAGCAGGTGAAGCTGGCAAAATCACATCAGATATCTGCACAATTAGCACAGGAGCCCCCCAGGGCTGTGTGCTCTCTCCACATATCTCTATATACCAATGACTGCATCTCAAAAGATCCCCAAAGTACTGAAGTTTGTAGATGGGGTGGGTTTCTACAGGTTCGGCCCAGTTCGGGTAAACCAGTAGCTACCGGTTTGGGTGAACCGTAGCTAATTTTAGCCAAACCAATAGCTAAATCAGCTGGTTTTCGGGCCTAAGGTGATGCGTGCTCAGGATCACCTTAGGTGATGACTGCTGCACATCCCACAGTCACAGGATCAAAATTCAGGACTTGGCAACCGACAGATATTTACAATGGTTGCAACGACCCAGGCTCATGTGATTGTCCCTTGCAACCTTCCAAGAGTGCTTTTAACAAGCAAACTCAACAGTGGAAGGTGGATTTGCTTAATGACCACGTAATTCACTTAACTATAGTGAATTTCTTAACCATGGCAAAAAAAGGTAATAAATTAAGGCACCACTCACTTAACCAGTGCCTTGCCAAGCAACAGAAATTCTGGTCCCAATATGATTATAAGTCGAGGATTACCTGTAATTAGCTAGGTGAAAACACAGGAAAGGGGCCCGTTATACAGATAGTTCTTGATTTATCAGCACAATAGAATGGAATCTCTATTTTCCACAATGGAAAATTCATCAATAGGCATCCAGTCATTAAGTGAGGCATTACGTGACCACACCCAATTTTATGACATTTTTGCACAATTGTTAGGCAAATCACCTATGGTCATTAAGCAAGACATCACGTAACCACAACTTGCAAATCACCTATGGTCATTAAGCAAGACGTCACGTAACCACAACTTGCAACCTCTTGACAGCTTCCCCATTCATTTTGCTTGTTGGCTGAGAAGTTTGCAAATGGTGATCACATGATTAGAGGATGCTGCAATTGTTGTACATATGAAACAGTTGCCAGGCTTCCAAATCACAATCATATGACTATGGAGACACTATGGTAGTTGTAAGTGCATGTCATGTCACTGTTTTCAGCATCGTTGTAACTTCAAATAATTGCTAAATGAATGGTGTTAGTTGATGAATATTTGTGATCCAAACTTCTATTCTTACCAACATACCACAGCAACAACATGTACTCATATTAAAAACACATTTAAGAGAGATGGGCGGGGGGGGCACACTCTTTGATTGTGAAAGCGGGCAGGTTGTCAAATGCTCTAATTTTGATCACATGACTGTGGGGCACTACAACAGGACCAGGCATAAGCACCATTGTAAAATTAAACAATCAACAGTAAGTGAGAACTACTTTATATAATGTAACCTGGAAACAGGATAAAACTTCAGAAGACTGAGCAGCAAATTGTTAACACATCTCTGCCAAAATGGGTTGCAGGATCTCAAACAAAGCTTGGAGTTAAGACATGAATTTACATTGTCAGAAATGTTTCGCTCAATCAAATCCCCAGCTTTCATCTATTCTAAACTGATCCAAATTGATACAGTTAGCTACTGAAAAGTAATAGTCAACTTCTAAATAAATATTGTCACATATATTATTACTATCATCATCATCATCATTATCATTATTATTTATTGGACTTCTATGCTGCCCTTCTCCCAAAAGATTCAGGGCGGCGTACAACATAAAAACATACAATATAAAAGTTAAAAACCATTTAAACCATACAATCCAATAAATAAAATTTATATTAAAATTTAAAATGTGGGAGACAATTTAAAAATTAAAAAATTTAAAAGATAGAAATTCCAATAATTTAACAGCCCGACGTGGCTAATTCCAATCTGCTCGCTCAAAGAGCCATGTGTTAAGGGCTTGACGGAAGGAACGAAGGTCGGGGATCATCGACAGCTCCGGGGGCAAGGTGTTCCAGAGGGTAGGAGCTCCCACAGAGAAGGCTCTCCCCCTGGGTGTCACCAGCCGACACTGTCTAGCTGTAGGCACCCTGAGGAGGCCGACTCTATGGGAGCGGGTCAGGTGATGGGAAGCTATTGGTGGCAGAAGGTGGTCCTGCAGATACTCTGGTCCTAAGCCATGTAGGGCTTTGAAAGTTATAACCAATACCTTGAATTTCACCCGGAAGATCACCGGAAGCCAATGTAGACCGTGCAGGAGTGGTGTGACATGGGAGCACCAAGGTACCCCCATGACTACCCGCATGGCTGCATTCTGCTCCAGTTGAAGTCTCCGGGTGCTTCTCAAGGGCAGCCCCATGTAGACAGCATTGCAGTAATCAAATCGCAAGGTGATGAGGGCATGAGTAACTGTGAGTAGGGCACTCAGTCCAAGAAGAGACGTAACTGCCGTACCAGGCGAACCTGTACGAAAGCCCCCCCTGGCTACAGCTGTTATATGATCTTCCAAATGTAGCCGTGAATCCAGGAGGACACCCAGATTGCAAGCCTTCTCTGAGGGGGCCAATACCTCCCCCCCACTAACAAAGAGGGGGTTAAATGGACAAAACCACAGCCACTCGGTCTTGTTGGGATTGAGTCTTAACCTGTTCGTCCCCATCCAGATCCATACAGCCTCCAGACACCGGGACATCACATCAAAGGCATCATTGGGGTGGTCCGGGGTAGAGATGAAAAGTTGGTTATCATCAGCGTACTGATGATACTCCACCCCAAACTGCCGGATGATCTCACCCTGCAGCTTCATATAAATGTTGAACAGGAGAGGCAAGAGAACCGACCCCTGAGGTACACCATATAGTTGGAGCTTCGGGGTGGACCTCTGCCCTCCCGTCAGCACAAACTGCAACCAATCCGAGAGGTAGGAGGAGAACCACTGTAAAATGGTGCCTCCTATTCCGAAGCCCTCCAATCGACGCAGCAGGATACCATGGTCGATGGTATCGAAAGCCCCTGAGAGGTCAAGTAAGACTAGGATAGAGGAACAACCCCTGTCCTGGGCACGCCAGAGATTATCAACCAATGCGACCAATGCCATTTCTGTGCTGTTTCCGGGCCTGAAACCCGACTGAAATAAATCCAGATACTCCACTTCCTCCAGAAAATGGGGAAGCTTACCTAGCACCAGCTTCTCAACAACTTTTGCAAGAAAAGGAAGGTTGGAGACTGGACGATAGTTCTTGAAAAAAGCTGAATCCAGAGCAGGCTTCTTGAGGAGGGGTCCTATCACCCACCGCCTTCTTCAAGGTGGCGGAGAAAAACCCCTCAAAGATGCATTAACAACTGCTTGGAGCCACCTCGTGTCGCCTCCTTGGAGGCCGAAACCAACCAAGAGGGTCACGGGTCCAATAAACAGGGGGTGGTATTCAGCTTACCCAAAATCCTGTCCACATAACCCGGAGTCACAGGGTCAAACTCATCCCAGATAACATGATCAAGACCAGGTATATAGTAGTTAGAAAACATACTCCCAAGAAATCTGGCATTTGCCTTTGGTTCCCGATTTATTTCCTCCAGTCATGCAAGGATTTGCTTTGAAAGCTGATTATCATATTCCAGAATGTCAGCTATAAGTATTCCTCCTGAGGATATGACAGTAATAACTACCAGAAAACCACAATAAAGAAGGAACCTAAGCTGGGGTACATAAGCCCAGAGGACTTTTAGGAGAGGAGGTTTGAAACCTTCAATCCTTTAGTCTGCAAAGTCAATCATAATACAGGTAATCCTCGACTTACGACCACAATTGAGCCCAAACTTTTTGTTGTTATGTGAGACATTTGATCTGTGAGTTATTGTAAAAAAAGTCATTTTTTTGCAACGTAACTTGTCTTGTTAAGTGAAGCACTGCAGTTGACAAGTTACTAACCCAGTTGTTAAGTGAATCTGGCTATCCCATTGACTTTGCTTATCAGAAGGTCGCAAAAAGTGATCACATGACCCTGGGACATTGCAATGATCATAAATATGAACTAGTTGCCAAGAATCAGAATTTTGATCACATGATCATGGGCAGTGGTGGGATTCAAAAATTTTCGCTACCTACTCTGTGGGCGTGGCTTAGTGGATATGGCTTAGTGGGTGTAGCTTAGTGGGCATGGCTTAATGGGGGTGGCTATGTGGTCGGTTTTTGAAAAAAAAATTAAAAATAAAATTTTTTTAAATTTTATAAAAATTTGGGCCCTCCCATTTGCCTGCAGGCTATAGCTACCTTTATTCACTCTGTTTGCAGCACAGCTAAGGGTCTAGCAACAAAAAAAATTCAAAAAAAAATTCAAAATGGCTGACAGGAACTAAAACAGCTGATTTTTGAGGCTAAATTGATGCTGAACTTCCACTGCCGGTACACCTGTACCGGGGCATACCGGCTGAATCCCACCAATGATCATCGGGATACTTCAAAGGTCATATCTCTGAAAAATGGTCAAAAGTCACTTTTTTCAGTGCAGTTATAATTTGAACGATCACTAAATGAACTGTTAGGATTCAGCATTTTCTTTATTTAAATGATCTCCTTGTTTAAAAATACACTTGCAGTGATTTAAAAATGCCCTCTTAAGATTTCAATAAGGTGATAGTATTTGTGCATACAACAAAATAAACAAGTAAACATTTCTAAGAAAGAATGACTGATTCCTGTTGTAGGCACAAACCATTAACAATTTTTCTTCTTTCAAGACTTTTGTTTTCTGCTCTCTTATAAGCTGTCTGTTTTGTTTGTCTATGTGGTGATTATGTTTGATATGTTTTATTTTATTATTTTTATTCATTTATAATACATAATACAAAAATTCAAAAGAAAATAGGAGGAAAATAGGGAAGGAAAAAGGGAGAGGAAAAGTGTGGAGGAACGGGAAAAAAGAAGGAAAAGTCATTGACTTTCAACTTCCTTTGGGGTGCAGTAAAATAAAATAATAACATCAAACTTCAACGTTTTACATTTACATAATATAAACTATATAAATAACAAATTATTGATTGATAAAAGCCAATTTTTTTCCACCTCAAGCACAAAGTCCTAAAGCGGTTTCCAAGTAGTAATTCCAAGTAATTGCATTTTTTTTTCTTTAATCAAAGCAGTCAATTTGGCCATCTCTGCTAACTCCATCAGCTTTTGGAACCATTCATCTATTGTAGGAATCAAATTGTCCTTCCATTTTTCCAAAGTCTTTTTTCATTAGATGCAGAAGAAAATCAAACCCATAACTCATTTTATCTACTTTATCTGCTTTGAATCTTTCAATTGTAAATATGTAAACCAATGGCAGATGAGTTCTTCTGATTATACAGGAACTAGATGATTACCTGGCATTGCCCATGTATTTTTTTGTGGGAATGCATTATTATAAGGGAAAAATAAATGTTAGAAATGAAACGGGAGGTAGTGAAATGTTGGAGAAGTAACATTATTTTATTGCAAAATTGCCCGGGTATAGTTGGGGGTGACACTGTTAGTAGCTCTATGTGTCATGCCTTTCATTTCCTTTCATTGCCTTTCCCCTTTCCTCTCCTTTCCTTTTGTTTCCTTCCCCTTTTCCTTCCTTTCCCTCTTCCTCTTTCCCTTCCCTTCCCTGCACACTTAGCAATAGCACTTAAGACTTATATACCGCTTTCCAGTGCTTTCCAGCCCTCTCTAAGCAGTTGACAATCAGGCTCTTGCCCCCAACAATTTGGGTCCTCATTTTACACACCTCACAAGGATGGAAGGCCAAGTCAACCTTGAGCCTGTGTGTGTGTGTGTGTGTGTGTGTGTGTGTGTGTGTGTGTGTGTGTGTGTGTATGCACGCGCAATGATTACAATGCATTATTGTAGGGTGACTCTACTCATTACCAGCAGTTCAATCCTGAGTGGCTTGAGGTTGATTCGGCCTTGCATCCTTCCAAGGAGGGTAAAATGAGGACCCAGATTGTTGGGGGCAAGAGGCTGACTCTGCCAACCACTTAGAGAGGGTTGGAGAGCACTGTAAAGTGATTATATAAGTGTAAGTGCTATTGCTAAGTGTTATGTCCTGGTGTCAGGCTTCCTCCCCCCAGTTTCCAACACCAACCTTGTTCAGGCAGAGTCCTTGAAACAGCAGTTTTTAATCAGAGAACCAAGATACAAAATCATGAACAACTTCTTCTTCTAAAAGTTGTCTCCCACAAACCTTTCCTTCCAACCACACCCCTTTTATATCCTCAGGTGTGTAGTTCCCTTACTGCTCAGTTGAGGCCTGCCCTACTCCCGGGCCCCGCTCCGACCTCCTCTTATCATGCCGTCTATTCCTCGCATCTCTCCACTCCTCCTCCTCCCACTACTCTCTTCCAATGTAGGCTGTTGAGTGTTTTGGGGAAGGTATCTTCTGGCATGCTGCCTGCTCCGTCTGAAATGTTTTCTATCTCTTCCAAATCCAACTCCTCGGACAATTGTGCCTCAGGCCTCTGCTGAGTCACAACACTAAGTGGGAAGGGAGGGGAGGGGAGGGGAGGTGAAGGGAAGGGAAGGGAAAGGCCATGCTAATTCTGCCTGCCTGCCTCTCTCTCCCTAGCCTTGTAATCAATGATTTGCAGTGTCATCCTGCTCTCTGGCACCCCTTGTGGAGGGAAGCGTAAATTTTCCTGGCTTCCTGTTCAGCATTGAGGGGGTGGTTGGGCAGTTCAGCAGTATTTTTAGGGGGTACAGAGGAGGGTAAAAATTTCTGACTCCCCACCCCACCCCAGTGTTTGTCTCCACAGGGCAAGCTACCTGTGTGGCAAGTTTGGTGCAGATTGGTTCAGCCCTTGAGGAGCCTATAAGGGACATACATACAAACTCAGCCACATACAAGCAACGTCCACCACACTCCTGTTTTATGTATGTAGATTCCTCTTTGGGTTTGAGGATAGGATCACCAAAATTAAAAAATACTATTTGACCATAAGACTGCCAGTCTGGTTTTGCCATCATTTCCTTTCTTTTAAAAAAGCTTCCTGGGGCGAAAACTCAGAGAGGCATCTTTTTAAAAAATCTTTTGTTTTGTATTTATTCTAAACTCTTAGGATAGCACATCTAACAAAATGGTTATAAAAATCAACATTTACTTTAACCTTGTCATACCATAAAGTCGTACCATCCAAATCTTAATTCGTGGCCCTCAAAATTGAATAATCTCTTATTTTGAAGATTAATCCACTCTTAGCCAAACTTCCTTAGCATCTTGCAGTAATTTGTATCTAACTCTTGTTTTTTCCCTTGCCATATACTAAATGAACTGTTGTTAAGTCGAGGTCTACCTGTTCTACATATCTGTGTGCATGCACAGCTGGTTTTCTGCAGATATTGGCCTAAATGTTGTATGAATTGGGACAGCCATATTAACTTTGCAAAAGATTCAACTGCTTTAAAATTCAGAGATGCTTTTGTTTACAAATATACCCATTATGAAACATCTCTCTAAAAATTTGCAAAGCCCTGCAAATCAACCTTTCTAATAACCTGACAAATGCCAGAAAAAAACAATAAAGGAAAAAAAGCATTTAAAAAGTTTTATGCAAGTACATTCTGCATATAAACAACTTTCTAAAATGATATAGCTTCTTTAACAACAATGGCACACATAACTTCTGTTTCTAAAAATGCATCCCCTGGTCACTAGAGATAAGGAGTGCAACTGTTTTCTAATTGCACATCTAATTTCAGAATATTTTATAATGCAGAGGCAAAACTGGGTGGGATTATTTATCATCAGGAAAGAGAAATAGTAATATTGCTCATAGATAGTTTTAAAGCTCATAGTTTTAGCTATCATAAATCTCTTAACAGATCCATGAAACAAATTCAGCATTTTTCTGTGTGAACATTCATAAACAGTTATGTTTAATTTACATACAATTTAACTTCCACAATCCATAACTATGTTACAGATTTCACATGAGTGTTGGATAAAGTTCAAGTCCTAGGTCTGAAAATATTGCAAATGTCTTGGTGAGTGACACTCTAAACATACAGGCCAGAGGTTTAAATCACAAAAACCCACCCTCAGGCTCTACTGGTTTCCAATTTTTTAAAAAAACCTTTGTCTAGGCCAGCAGTGTAGATCTTAGCTAAATGCTACAGATTATCTTACTCTATTTAAATTTTTAACTTTTTAAAAACCATCTCTTTTCTTTTATTCTGAATTGATTTTTTGTTCTCTTGTCATAGATCTTTAATAAAAAATATCTTTAAATACATTTGTAAATGGTATATAAAGAATTGAGCTAGAACATTCATCCAACTACAGCAATAGAAAAAGAAGCCTAAGACAGTATACAATAATGTGGTTTGTAAATCTTGGCAAAATATTTTCCAAACTGTAGCTCATGGTCTAATATTATGTGTGAATCCAGGCAATGTGATTATTTCAGAAACGCAGTTAAGCAAGCTAACTTAGCAGAATATGAGTCTCCTAATCAAAATCTTTAAAATCCACTTACAAACATTGTAATAAATTGAGTTTCCTTTACATTATATAAACCAGACCGAGATGGGGAAATAATTTATTTCACTATGAATTAGAAATTGTGAATTAG
>JANHFQ010132999.1:0-10582 GCA_032468035.1 Aparallactus werneri | reverse complement strand
TTTAATCCATTTATGTTAATAGATATTAGTTTTGTTTCTTCTCCCATTCTTCCTTCCCTTGCTTTTACTTGTACCTAGCTGCTCTTGTTGTCCTTGTTCCATTTTCATTCTGGCTCCTTCTTTTTCTCCTCTGTCACTCCTCATCTTCAGTCTCTCTTCTTGTTCTGATAGGCTACCCTCACCTTGTTATCTTCTTGCCTTTTGCTCTCTGTTTCTTGTTAACTTTCTTGATCTTTAAGTTTATTTTAAGTTTAACTAGTTGTGTTGTAAGAAACTGATAATTTCTTCTTCATTCCCTGACTCTTCTTGGTATTTGACGTAGCACTATGACTTCTCTTCCTTTATAGATGATGGTTTCCTCTCTAGAAAATCTATAGACTACATCTCTTGTTACTTTTCTTCAAACCGTACAATGTACTTATTTGGGAAGCTTATTCCTCCTTGCATAGCTTTTATGTATTTGGTATATCTTGTCTACATCTCTTTGAACATTCTGCTTATCCCTATGTAGAATACCTGCAAGTATGTCTAACATCTTTTCCCCCAAATCATCTTCCTTTTCCTCCACAGTATTCTGAAAGTGTAAATAAAATGCAGCCTTTTCCACTGCTAAAAACATGATCTCCTCTTCTAGTCCTTTGTTGGATTGTGTTTGTGTCTTCTCTATTTTCTCCAATTTTCCATCTAGTTGTTCTGGATCCTCTGCTCACTCTTGATTATTGTCTGTTAAATATTTCCAATCTTCTCTCCCATCTATTTCAAGCCACTTTTCAATTCTCCCATTTCATTCTTGATTTATTTGTAATTCCTGAATAGAGTTTCTTGATTTTTATTCATGTATTCTTGCATCTGCTAAATCATATTCTGGATGTTCTGTAGCATACCTCCTTTCTCAGAGCCTGACAGTGGTGCTGTTATTAGACATGAAGCAGAAGGACCTTTTTTCCCTGTTTTTAATGGGTTGCTTGAAATTTCCAGTAAACAAAAGAGATTTCTCCACAATATCATACAATATCATACAATATCATGCAAATTTATTCACAATTCTAGATATTTAATATCTTACTTAAAGTATAAATACTAATTCACATTAATTTTTTAAATAATTAAATAATTAAATGTTATTTATATTTATGTTAATTAGATGTTAATAATTATATTATGTTTATTATATTTATATTGATTGATTAAATATCTGAGCTATAAAATTCAATTATAATTACTCTAAGCCAATATTCTATATGCAATCCTCACAACAATTTCATCATCTCCTGCTTTTTTTCTAAAATGGTAGCTGTGCAGCCTCTAGATGGCAAACATTCCTCTATGTTGACATACAGGAGAGAAAGCTCAGTCACTCAGTCAGACATAAGCCCCAAAGTCAGGTAGTATTGCAGATTAACTCAGTTCAATCTCAGTCCCAAAGTTCCTAAATTGCAATTTTCCCAGTCGCACAAAGAATAGAAGTAGTCAAAAACCATTAGTATCTCTGTCTATTAATTAATTAAGTCCCATAAATCAACCAGTTAGGTCAATTCAGTCTTGAGTAAAGTACTCAGCAGCTCAATCAAATCCACCGTGGATCAAGCCAAAAATTAATAAAGAGTACAATAATCAGCAAATCAACAAATCATTTCATCCAACCAAAGAAAAAGATAAACGGTCAGCCATCTGTAGCCATTCGTAGCTGGCATAATGTCAGTCCAAAGGAATGTAAATCAACTGTTCCTATCCAAGTGGTTTTGTTCTTCCCTCTGGGTATGGTTAATGGCCCACACACCAAATCGCCACTCCAATCACTAGGTTCCTTACTGCCTTGCCAGCAGATTATCTGGCCCATTTTGCTATGGGAAATTAAGCCAAAATCCTGGCTTTGTTTTCAACATCCTCCAATCTTCACTTCCTTATCTCAGACAGTTTCAAAACTCTGAGGCTATCATGATGATTGCCTTCTCCTCCGTCGGCATCATGGGGGTAAACTCCATCCGGTGCAAAGAATGCCTTCTACTGATCACCTACGGGGAATCCCCTCTTCTTTATCGACTCCTTCGGAGTTGGCACAGCCCAAGTTTGGCTTCCCAATCATCTAAATTCAAGCAAGAGATGGGGAGCCCTTTTCTCTTGCTTTGCTTTTCTGATTTTAGGCACCAGTATATAACAATAGAAAGACTATACAAAAAAATCAAATTATCAGAGGGTGAGTCAGATATGATATGGACACACACACATACACACACACAGAGCCAACAATGAGGGGTGCTATTGTGCATACTAATATACCCATGCTAATAAAGGAGGATGATCTAATAATATTGGGTATCATTATTCTGGCAATCAAATAATTTGGCCTGTTAGATGCAGTGAACATTCAATCATTATCATGCCCCAAGGGGCTTGGTTTCTATTGTGTTTTTGAAGAAAAAATAGCAAGCTGTCCCGTTAAGGGCGCTGTCATCAAGCATTGTGGGAAATGTATTTTATTACCATGTGACATTGTATCTATGCTTCCATTGGCCCCCTCCATCTGAGAGCGGGTGAAAAGAGGTTCTGGGAAAGTAGCTTTAAGTTCTTTGTGTCTATCCAAGAGGACACAAAACTTTCTATGCTCAGAATGGGGTGAATTCACAGTCTTTCTTTTACAGAATTGTAAGATGCACCTCTGAAATCAGCCAGCAACATAAGTCTTTTTATTTACATGCCTTCTTGGAATAAACTAATTAAAGGAACATCTTCATCTTGCATTTCCTGTTAAACTGCTCCAAAAGGTTTAGCCTAGCAGCTTCAAAGGGCTTTATTCTGATGGAGACAGTAAAAGAAAGACTCTGTTTGTCCTCCCATATGCTTTAAATTAAAAGCTAAAACTCAAGATATTTGCTACTGCTCTTTGAAAGCTGAAAAAAGAAGCAAGCATACAAATCTAACATAAAACTTCCTTAAGAGATCCCAGAAACAGTGCTCCAGGTGACAAAAGCAAGGATGGATGGCAGCACAGACAACCCTCGATGCCCAACCAAAGGGCCAGAGGAGAATCAGTCAATGCAGGCATCGGCCAATGATGCAGCCACTCAGAAAAGGCTCCAAGTTTTGATCCTTAGAATGAAACAACAACTGGAGGCGCAGCTGAAATTTCTAGAAGAAAAAAGAACAATGGCACGTACGTACAGGAAAGCATCAAGGTCAAAGACCTGAGCAACACAAACAACATTAAGATGAGCATAACTCAACAGCATGCCAAGTGGACGAGCCATGTAGATAATTTGTTCAATGTCCTAAGGCGGCTGGACCCAGAGGTGGCAGAACAGGAGGAATAAACAGCTGCAGGTGAGGCAGAAGCCTATGGAGATGTCATGAATACTTTGAATGTCCGCATCCAAGATCTAGAAAGCACTCCAGAAGCTAGAAGAGGCGGCTTTGGCATCAGCTGAGGACCCTCTGCCAGCTGACAACAAGGTAGGGCAGGCTTCATCTAAGACAAGTGTGCATTCTTCTGCCAAATCCTTTAAGACAAGTGTGTATTCTTCTGCCAAGTCCTCCTCCCACTGAACCAGGTCTAAAAGCTCATGATGTTCCTCATGGGCTACTTTATCGTGGGCAGCCGAAGCCAGGGTGGAAGTAGCTGCAGTGGCAAAATGGGTACAGCTTGCTAAGAAGGAAGCAAAGCTGAGGAAGGATGCAGCCCAAGCCAAGGCAAGGACTGCCAAGGAAGAAGCGCCATGCAAAGCAAAGGCCGCTGAGGAGGAAGCAGTATACAAAGTGTAGGCTAATGAAGTGCAAGAGATACTTGAGGTGGAGATCAATGCCTTAAGGCAAACAGCCGATGCAGAAGAGACCTTGGCTTGAGCCAGAACCCTAGTAGAGGAAGTAGATGTCGAAATGGACTTCCACCCAGAGAATTTAGGCCAAAAGGATCTAGACCAAAGGGTCCTGGGCTATGTACAACAGCAGTCGCTCAACCCTACGGCCACAGAATTCGAGCCTACAGCTCCCACAACAGGATCGCCATCAATGTACACACCCACCTGGATGCCCTCAGTTCAGCTTGCTCAACCTGTACAACCAGCTCCGCACCCACCTGCTCAGCCCTATCTGTCATCGCCTCTAGTTCAACCAGCACAACTGCCTCCTACATCTAGAGGCATGAAGATCGAAACACAATGTCCATCTCCGACAAATACCCACCTTCAACCGCAGAACCTGAGAAGAGACTTGGCTGAAAAGGGAATTCAGAAGTTTACAGATCATCCAGAAGATTACCTGGATCTTCTAAATTCCTGTGACCCATTGAGGACCTGTATCTATGCACCGATGAGTAACTTACTCTGCTATTTGCATGGCTAGGACCACAATCCTCCCAGCAAGCATCCAACCTTCACACAACTTGCTTCAACATTGCAGCAAGTGTGGAGTGAGCTTGACAAATGTTATGGAGCAAAAATAGATGTGCATACCAGATCAGGAATATCAGTTCACCAAACGAGGTGTCCTGTCTATAGTCAACAGTCTGTTCAACCCCTTGGGATTTGTATCTCCTGTGGCCATCCAAGGCAGGCACTTGTCCCTTTCCCTAGGGACAAAGGACTGGGATGAGCCACTACACCACAATCAGAGACAGGAATGGGAGTCATGGAGAAACTCTCTTCACAGCCTGCAGACGATGTGCATTCCATGGACCTATGCACCAATCTCACCCACCACAGCCTCTCGCAGAGAACTGCATGTTCTCAGATGCATCTACTAAAGCGATCGCGGCCATAGCACTTTGAATAACTTTGAAAAACTTTGAATAAAGTTTTATTTTGGTTTTCAAAAAAAAAAAAGAGGCATATCCAGAGAAGGTAGATTGTGCCACTAATGGGAAAACTAATTCTGAAGTCCAGCAGTCTCATCAAACTGAACCCCTTCCAAGATCAAGATGGCCTGCTCCGAGAAGCTGAATGCATCCAAGAAGCTGAGCCTGCTTAGTGTTGAAGCATCCGGTCATCAACCCAGCATGGCACTATATCACCACTCGGTTCATCCATCATTATCACGAATGGGTACAACTTCAGGGACATCACTTCAGAGAAGGAGTTACAAGATGATCCCGATCCACTCCATTTCCAGTCTCCAGATACTTTGTTCCAGTATGAGAGTGTCTGAGCAAGTCCCAGCAGTACAGCCCAAGCTTTGCATGCCAAACATTGTTTATTTGTAAAAGAAGTTAGTTTGCATGTTTTTGATGTTCCATCAGTAGCTTTTTACACTGTTAGTAGTAGTAGTAGTGTAGTGTGTTATGCCTAAACAAATGGCATGTCTTTTAACATTGTGGATATGTGAAATTGTGGAATCTCATGGGGAGAAGACAATCACAATGGCCTCCAACTTTCTGAATCAACGTTGCTGCAAAAATTCCTCATTGGTGACATGATTGTGCTAAAGGACTCCCAGAATGGGAGTATAAATATTCAACTTATGACAGAATCATAATCAACCAATTGTTTCCATTCAATGTTCTACTCACCTTGGGAGATTGGACTGTCTAAATGGATAGAGGTGCTGTAGATGGTAGGAGAGATCTCTACTAATATAGATGCCACAGATGTTTATTGAGATATTCTGCCTGATATTGTTTGCATTCACAAAGAATTGCAAAGTATTGATGTAAACAGGAATAGGGTTTCAAGGAAATTACTGTGAAAAACAGGGTAGAAGAGAATAATTTTGTGGTTCATGTGGGAGAAAATACCTTGTACCCACTTTAATCATCCTATTATTTATCTCATTGCCATAGGCTCACTGCAAAACAGTGCTATTTCCATCTACTACCATGGATATCTTTCAATAAAACATAAAAGTTAAATATATAAATAAATGTATTAAGCAAAAGCCCATGGAATACTACTAAAAATAAGCATGCCTACATCTGATGACTCAATATCTATGGAGAACCCTGGAAAATGCACCGCAGAAATCAGCTTTGGGAATGAGATCAAAAAAGTCTCTCTCTGTCTGCCTATCTGTCTCTATCTCTATCTCTGTCCTTGCCTCTGACTCTCACATATAAAATAGTTATACTGGATAGAGTTTTCTTTTCCTAGTGGAAAAAAGTCAACATAAAACTCCTCAGACCAACCTGAAGCATAAGAGAACAGAAAAAATGAACTTTCCTCAGCTACTATTACAAATAGGCAATGTAATAGCACATGAAGGATGAAATCACTCAGAAACCAAACAAGACTGAGTAGTTTTTGTTTTTAGGAACTTTTGAATCTGGGATTTTACCACCACATCTCTTATCTATAAACAAATCTATAAAATGTCATCAGTTCAGTCCTGATATCAGCAAAAGCCCATAAAGGGTTGCCATTTTCACCTTGATCAAATAAACCAACTTTATGTTCCTTCCTTTCATTTCTAACAATCTTGATCTTTAGTCCCTTCAAATAATATTATGCAACTTGATTTCTTTTCATTCTGGAGATCCAGATTTGTCTAGCAATTAAGGCACCAGGCTAGAAAGTGGGAGAGTGTGAGCTTTCATCCCACTATAACTATAAAAGCCAGCTGGTTGACCTTTGGCCAGTTACTCTCTCTCAGCCAATCAATCTCACAGGCTTTTTGTTTTGGGGAAAATAGGAGGAAATTATGTCAGATATTGCCATGAGTTATTTGTAAAAATAATAAGGTTGTACATAAATAAATAAATTATAATTCAAGTTTTATTGCCCTGCGTGTCTGCTTCCTAGTCTGGTCTACTTTAAAGGGCTCAAAACTCTTAATGAAAGATACTCTTAAATAGAAGTTTGATTTAGGGCACAAGGAATGGCACACAGAAAAGGGGGGAAAGAGTACACAGTGTTGAGGAGAGATTGTTTGGTCACATGTTTGCATTCTGAGGTACTGTATTCAGTGTGAGTACTGTCACACTGTTTTGGCAGTCAGTTTTCTATCAGAGCTTTTTTAGAAACCACTAAAGGAATGCTCCTATAGCTTAATTGGATGAAGAACATTTCAGCACTGGTAGGTTTACAGTCTCCTCTTCGTGTTCTCTGCATTGCAGATGAATAAGCAGAGATCAAAATCAAACGATCTTATGAGAAATTTCGAAGGGGAGACATGTAAAAATAATAAAAATGCTAAAAGCAAAAAATGACTTCTTGAATCACTTTTACCTGTTACCTCTCGGTTATCAGTCCAATTATCAAGCTAGATTCCTTAGGAAAGGATTGCTAATATTAAAAAACAATAAAATATATGGAATCATGAAGACTGACACAGAAGAAAACCGTTGATTCACTTTCCATTATCTTACTTAATGTGATTTCTAAACATTAAGTCAGTTTGTCCCTGATGTTTCCTCCTTACCCTTGCTGCACACACTCATTACACAAGGTAATTGACCATGTGTTGGATTACAGCAAGATCACAACAAACGTGCTGTTTCTTGGTCTCAAGACACTTTTAAAAATAAAGTTGTCTTCTACAGTTTTTTCAAAACCTTCTTTCTATAGTTCTTGAGCAAACACCCATACTATTAAATGTTGATTATAATATTAAGTTGACTTTTTTTTTCTAGAGCTGCCAATGTTACCATTTTCAGCCTCACCAGTCCAATAAAGTGCCTGTGGTTAAGTAACTATTGATTAAACCCTCAAGATAGCTGCCTTAGTGAAATGCCTTCCGATATTTTTCTTTTTCCTATTATTCTCTGTGACTCTCTACAGACTTCGTATTCAAGAAACCTGCTGCTGAACATCAGGGAAAACTTTTCTGTGACTTCATCACCCCCTATCTTTACAAATGAAAAGAAATTGCTATCGGGGGGAAGAGACTTGCCCTGAACAATTGAGCAGTAACATAAGACGTCGACGAAGACAGAGGAGAAAGAAGAAGAGAGGAAAGTGAACTGGAATTTTGAACAGGCTAAGGAAAAATGGTTTGAAAATCCCCCTCCCTTCTATATTTTTGAAAAATTTACACTCACTCTCTAATAAGATGGATGAGATTTTACTTTTAAACAAATACAAAGCTGACATTTATAATATAGCAGCTCTCTGCCTTACCGAGACATGGCTGACTGATTCAGTTTCTGATAGCAGCCTACATACCCCAGGATTTCAAATGCAGAGAGCAGACAGAACTGCAAATACATCTGGGAAACAGAAAGGAGGAGGATTATGTTTTTATATTAACAGCCGCTGGTCCAGAAAGCCAAGTCCCTCGGGAGAAGAGCGGCCTAAAAATCCAAATAAATAAATAAATAAATAAATAAATAAATAAATAAATAAATAAATAAATAAATAAATAAATAAAATGTTGGAGAATCACAGCTCTGCTAAAACCTTCTTGCAGACAGCAGGCAAACAGAGTATCTCACATGCTTATTTTCTGCCTGTTTTAGCTTTTCACTTTGTGTTTATTTTTTCATAAGGAAAGGCCTTAAATCTTTTATGCCCCACATACACACTTGCAGAGTAAATGGTACAGCTTTTGCCATCCTGACCCTTCTCATCCTGCCTTTGCTAAGTAGGCCTTGGAATCTCACTTACTTCCTTCTGTAGTCTTCTACAAGATCCTGTACGTTTCTTAGATCTCCATCCATCTTTGCCCGATTGTGTAGTAATTGATCCACTTGCTTTCTGAGGTTAGAAATGTAATTGTTGAAAAAGGACTCAATGTCGAGCTTTATTGCTGAGGGCCTCTGTTGTTGCAGAAGATTCCATTTTGTTTCTAGCACTTTATTCTGTTGCTCAAGAAACCGTACCTGTAGTCCAGGGAGAGAAAGAGAGAGAGAGAGAGAGTAATGCTTTTAAAAGCCCTCGTAGATTGGAATGCACACCTCATTATATAATGAGGACTAGCAGCATTCAGAGCAAAGGATGACAGCCACAGTGCCACAAGTGCAGCAAGACGACCAGGAGGCCACCCAAATCCTTAATAGGGCTACCAGATCAACCAGGTGACAGCAGCAAAGGTTTAGTACTTTTCTGTCATCCAGAAGTAATCACACATTGCAGCTCAGATCTTATAGCCATGTCATTAAATCTTGCACGTGCACAAAAAATATATTACTTTGTTGGATTGTGGATAGATTGGCTTTGTACTTATTTGCTAAAAAAATAAGGCTAAATCTGTATGCTTCTACTTGTGTCTCTCAGGAAAGTTAGATTACAGCACCTATCACCCCATTAGTAATCTGTGCCCTAGGAAATATGGAGCTGGGCAAAATCACTTTAAATTATTGTGTCATCTTTTGTTTAAAAGAAAAAAAAACTTTGGCACTAATAGTACTGCAGACTGACCAGGAGGAAAAATAGTAGGAAATTGCTATAAAATAGCTTTCTTTCTATCAATACATGAGCAATTGGCAATCCCAAAACGATGGTATTGTAAATTCTGTGCTGAATCTAGGCCCCCCTGGCAACGGCTCCCACATGATCTTCTAACGTGAGAGCCGTGTCCAGGAAGACCCCCAAATTGCGCACCCTGTCCACAGGGGGTAACACCCCTCCCCCTATGGATAAAGTTGGAACCATCTGGGAAACCCAGGATGCCGATACAAACAGCCACTCAGACTTGGCGGGATTCAGACGAAGCCTGTTCCTCCCTGTCCAGACCTGAACCGCCTCCAGGCACCGGGACATCACCTCGAGGGCATCACTGATGTGACCCGGGGTGGATATAAAAAGTTGGGTATCATCAGCATACTGATGATACCCCACCCCAAAAATAAGTCACTTGATTATCTCTATCTTACTCTGGGTTCCCTAGGACCATTGGCAAAACCAGATCTTCAGGGCTTCGTGAAAGATTGTCAAAATGGGACAGCCAGTTTTATCTCCATGGGGATGATGTTTCTTTCATAGGGAAGGAGCCACAGATTTGTCTAATTTAACATAATTCAATCATAAATGATTCTTAATACAACTAATTTAAAGTATCTAAAAGACTCACGATCTGGAGCTGTAGAATTCAGAACTTCCTTGATTTCATCATCTGTTAGGTAAATGCCCATATTGATTAGGGCATTATCCAGATTATTGACATGAATCCAATCCACTAAGGAAAAATAATAATAATCAACAAATATTCCCAGAACTTTGGCATTCCATATGTAGTTAGCAAAGCTCATAAGGTAACTTTGCAAGTTTTCCATACTAAAATCAGACAAGCAACTTCTAAACAATGGAAATCTGGATTCTGTACAAGTTTTATAAATATGCATTCTTTTTCTTCATTTGATATTATTGGTGCATTTTTACTATTTTGCTTAATTTATTCAACTGATTGAATGAGCAAACACCATATGTCTCACTCTTTTGCCCTATAGTTTTATATTTGGTCACAACCTTGATTTTTTAAAAACCAGCAGAGATTACGGAATCACTATTGCCAATATCATCACTGTAATATCTAAATGTAAAAAAATAAATAAAAAATAACACCCTCAAGGAATTTAATGGAATTCTGTTTCCATTACAATATTATATATTCCCACAGAATCAAAACATCAAAACACAGCCCCTACTTTCAAGCCTTTTGCTAAGCCCACTAATTCATATGTTACTGTAGTTTTTATCTTCTCACCTTCTAATCGCTGCCT
>JANHFQ010132849.1:0-10585 GCA_032468035.1 Aparallactus werneri | reverse complement strand
CCTATTCCTAGAGTTTGTCTACAGGTAAAATTTAGTACGCCCTTGCCCACTGAAGCAAGATTCAACCATAGTTATAATTAATGAGTTATAAAAATGCTAAACACCATTATTTAACTTTTTATAGTTTGCAACAATATTGTAGAATATAGTGCACTGTGCAGTAAAGGAACTTTCCCTCATAAGGACAATTTCCTTTTGTTTCAAATCATCAGACAAATGGACCCAACACATATTGAAAATGTGTATAGATATTAGGAACTGATTTTATTTCCCTTTTATTGATTGATTAGACTTCTATGCCGCCCAACTCCCAGAGGACTCCCAGAGGACCTTTGTATAGGGCATGTCACATATCTTCCTTGTTATAGGAGGTTTTATTATCTTGCTGGAAAATAACCTGGAAGGAGGTACCCCACATCCTTTGATTGATGGCACCATTCAATTATCATGGGTTTTTTTTCTTGGTCCAGGGTCTGTGTTCGCTCTAAGGCAGGACATCTTTTTTTTTACCATGTCTTCTGCTCAGTACAGATAGACTCTTAAAGTTCCCTGGGTTCCCAGCAGCTCAAGAGGGATTTGGGAATAAAAGCCGAGTTGCATTGAAGTGCTCAATGTTGGAAAATCTATCAATCTATGAGAAAATAATTTTTAATGGCAATTCAGAATATAAAACTTTCATGTAAAAGCCAAAGCAGATGGGGGGATACTGTTAATAAAGGAATTACATGTTAGTAAAGGAATTACGTGCAGCCATAAATAGTATTTCCAATAAGCCTTCAGTACAGGTAAAGATAAAGAATCAAATCACTTTATAAATATCTGCACAGTAACATATGTGCAGATTGAAGTGCTCAATGCTGTAATGGCAGCAGATTTGGCTTGGTGCTCAAGATTGAGTAATTGTTTAAGAATCAAGAAGCACACTTGCAGACTGTTCACTGAGCATAATGTTCTATAAAAACATTTTATAAAAAAATATTAGAAACATAGGTTTTTTAATACCAGATTAGGCTGATTAGTAATGGCAGAAAGAAATATTAAAATGATGGCAGGGAAACTTTATACTTTGTGAATTATTATTGTGTTTTCTGGAGTTACAATGGATATGAATTAACAATTCAACATTTTTTAGAGAAATTTGATGATTAATCCATATTCTTTTAGGTTGTAAGTTTCCTGGTACTGAAATATTGCAAGCTTTATTTACAAGCTTTCTTTCATAGACAATGACACTTATAATTAATAATATTTTCCTCAAATACACCTCTCATGGCAAAAGTCAGGAGCTCTTCCCTTTTGAGACAAGCAAGAATAGTGGCTTATCCAATCTGTATCTGAAATGTTCGGGAATTAAACATTCCAGAATTCTCAGCCACAAGGAGACTATAAAAAGCTACCCCAAGCAATTTCTATCTGTCCCTAATTGTGCAAAATAATCCAACAGTAGCATCTCTCATCAGTCCCCACATGACAAAGTTTGCACCTGATTTTTTTGCTTTAATTCATCCTTTTGCTTCTTCAGGATTTGAAGTGCAAGTGTTTGTTCTTCCTGGCTCTTGTTCAACATTTGCTGAGAAAAGAAAAAAAACAAAACCTGGAGCATAATTAGAAGCCAAAGGCAAATGGTAAACATCTTTCCATTCCCCCCCAACTCTTAATTTCATATTTCTTCCACTAGAACTCAGGGTTAAGATCTTAGAGCAGCCCTGTGGAAGATTAGATTGCATCAGTTTAGACTGAAAGATAACAGGGAGTGCAAGATCTTCCATCTAGTCTCAGGCCTGAGAATTTAAATTAGGCATGCTCCATCTCCAATTACTATACAAGCCAGCACTTCCAGAAGGATGATAGCACTCATATTGGGTGCCCTAGTCAAAGAATCTCTATATAATTCTAAAGCACTGATAGGAGGTTTTGTTGTTTTATGCACAAATAAAATAGGTGAAGTGGGCAAAAGGGACACATTAGAATTGGCCCAGTTTAAAATATGCACCAAAACTCTGTAATAGTAGGATTTATAAAATAAGTGAGCAAGAAGTTCATTAAAGGTTTTATTGGGGAAAATAGACAGAATAAAAGGACAGCATATACAGAGAAAGTAAAAAAAAATGTAGATTATCCTCAAAACATAGCTCAACATTTCTGCCACAGTGTATTCCCGTTTTTTCCTTCTTGATTAGGCACTGAAGGAAAACAATGATAATGAACAGATTGGGAGCCTCAAACTAAAATGTTCCCAGATGCTGAATGAGGACTAACTGAAAACCATACCTAGGATGATATAACCTAAGACGTTCATCCCACTGTCCAAGTCCTGCTTATATTTTTCTTCTTGTTATTAAAGAAACAAATCCTTCTTTCCTTCCTTCCTTCCTTTAGCAAGCAAATCCTTGCTAAAAACTCTCCTCCCCACTCTTGGCCCAATAGAAAAATTCTTACGGTAGAACTGTGAGCCTTCACCCTTTTGACTGCCTCCTTTCCTCCCCTGAGCAGAAAGTGCGTCAGCATAGTCTATCACACCACCTCTCACTTCTAGACATAGTCAACCACTGAAATCTGCAAGGTTAGCTTATGGAAGGCCACTGCTGTCGTATTGTGCACGTCAGAAAATTATTATTGTGTGATGAATTTGAGTCCATTGTAGATAAAACACTTTCTGGGTGCTTATAATCTGACAGTGGTGCCTGAAGTCTGCAACAACAACAACAAAAATGCTGGAAGAGGTCAGGGCGACATAGAAGGGATTTGGAGGCAAAGAGTTGTTTTCATTCTTATATGCCATCCAAGGAAATTTGTCTGTGTGGTTGACTATATCTATGAAGGGAAAGGTGGTGTGATAAACTATAGTGAAGTGGCAGATTCCAAGGAAGAAGGGATAATAAACTTTTTGCAGAGTTAGAAAAGCATGCATCAACCTACAGCAGCTAGATTATCTGGAGAATAAGATCACTATGGAGGGACTGCTTCATTAGATTAAAAAACTATGCTTTCTTAGTGAAGAATGTAAATTTAAAGTTATTTAAGATTTAAAAATTATATATCAAAAGAAGAAAAAATATGTAGGAAAATTACCTGTCTAAACAAGGCAGCATTTAATTGATAATTCTCTCCCTTCAATTCTTCCAGGTGCTTTGCTTTATCTTTAATTGTCTCCTGCAGGTTGTCCACCTCCTTCTTTTGAATTTGCACTTGTAACTAACAAAAGGGAGAGAGGTATGTCATTTTCCAACTACAGATCAAGAAAAGGAACCATTAGACAATCAGGCTCAAAGTTAGTTTTAGGACAGTTCTGTAAAATTTCCAAATTTGATAATTATGAAATTATATAATTCCTGAGAGATATGGAAGTTTAAAAACCTTAACCATTTTGGCAGATTTTTGATTAATGCCATAAAATGATTGAATTCTTTCAATAGCTAAGGTGACTAGAAAATAAACAAAAATCTTCTGCATGTATAGATTATTAGAAATCCTCTACTCTCTATCCTCTGAAAATGGTGTTCTGAGCGGTTGGGAGTCCCCCCACCCTACATTGTTGAATGGCCGATTTTGCTGCCAAAGCCAGCTCTTTGGAGGCACTTTCTTCCTAGATAAGACTGGGAGCAACTAGGAACAATCCCAGATGACTCTTAGATGACCATACTGTTTACCTGTGGAGAGGAACCTGGATGGTTGCAATTCACAATAAGAATGGCCAGAGAGTCAGGAATTTTATTCATTGGGGGCACTGCAATGGCCAGAAATTTGAGTCAGTCATAAGTCCTTAATTCCAGGCAGTCATAACTTTGAATAGTTGCTGTATCAATGGTTATAATTCGAGGACTATCAGTTTATGGAACAACTCTTAAGGTTTTTAATTCTATGATGTTAAACGTTAAGCATACAGATGCAGTGTAAATATAAATAGGGAGTATCTATTGAAAGAAGTTGTTCCTGAAATTTAGATAAGGATGAAAATATGTATCATATTCGTTTGTGGTAGATGTTGATTTGCAAAAAAGGAATGTGAAGCAATTGGATATATTTGGTCCTATCCATCGAAACACAAATGCTGTTTCTGATTCTCTAAAATTGGGTTTTGAAAAGTTTCCTCCTTCCAAGATTGAACCTTGTCTAATATGATATCCTTTGCATGTGTTGAGACTGTAAGAACCTACAGAATCTGCACTGGTCAAGTTGCCTGACATATCTGGAGAGGATGGGGTCAGGAGCAATTCTTTTAAACCCTTAGGAAAGACCCCAGAGTTGCTAACTCACTTGAAATTCTTCTTTTTGACACAGAGTGGTTTTCAGTTGGTTTCCCATCTGTTCTTTCTCAGAAAATATAGATTCTTTCTCTTCTTTGATCCTGTTTGGAAACAGGCATAAGAGATTATTAATACTTCTTTATTACATTCATATACTTACCAAGAACAGTACTTCTTTGGATAATTCAGAAGATAAAAATTATACTGTAATCTCTATAGTATGCAAATGCAGTATTTATTATTTAAGCACAGATGGGATTCAGCCACTTCATCTGAACCGTTAGTTAATTGCTTATGCAGTTCGGAGAACTGGCTAAAAATAAAGTGCAAGAGAGGTTTCCCCCCCCCCCCATAGGTTGCTTCTCTCTTTGGTTAGTTTCCATAGTTTCTTGTTGTGCCTTTTGGTGCTTTGGAAAATAGATCGGCTCCCTCATTTTTATAGGAGCCCCTCAAGTTTCCGGACAGAACAATTAATCAGTGGAACAACTTATCTCCAGAAGTTGTAAATGCTCCAACATTGGAAGTTTTAAGAAGAGATTGGATAACTATTTGTCTGAAGTGGTGTAGGGTTTCCTGCCTAAGGAAGGGGGTTGGACTAGAAGACGTCCAAGGTCCTTTCCAACTCTGTTATTCTATTCTTCTATTCTAAATATTGGAACAATGCTATTTTATTGTGAGTTGGATTAAGGAGAAATTTCATAAGGATGAGGCCAATCAAGTCACATGACTATTCAGCCATGCCCACCCAGTCATTAGGGCAGAGAACCAGTTGTTAAATTATTTGAATCCCACCACTGCATACAAGTAACCAGAAACATTCCATGAATAGGCCCAAGTAGATACTTTACTGCTAATCATCCACATTACAAGAATCTAGCCAGCCTCTCTACCTTCTCTTGGGAAATGGCAGATATAGATTTAAGTGTTTACCTCAGGCTTTCCTCCTTCGAATTGACTTGAAGTTAGAATGTTTTTTACTCCCCTAGAGGGGGCCTGTTTCCATCATCTGGTGATTATATCACATCATGCCCTCCTCTCTAAAACAACCCCCCTCTTTCCTCCATTTTGTCTTCTTTGTCTCATGGGAACTGGACAATGGGGATAGCGATGACATAACATGTAAGAAGAGCTTTCCTCCTCCAAGTCCAAGGAATCCTCCCAGTCAGGTGGTTCTCCCTGCAAAACATCTAAAGCATTAGAAGGGTCCTCCTCACCACTTTCCCTCAGAAAGTGAAGATCCAAAGTTGAAGACTGAACAACTGCCAGTCTCATGCCTTTCCCTCCCTAAACGGTACCCTTGAATAGTTAACCCATTCACTCACTGGTTTTCCTTAGGCTCAGGACTGAAACTGGTACTTGGAACGTGGAAGTTCTTGGTTTGCTTGAGAAGCACTTGTGAAACTTTTATTAATTCTAGAGCATCCATGTACCTTGCATTTTCTCACAAGTGCTCTGCTTCTGGATAGCCCTTCTAGTGAATCAAACACTCTTGCCATAAGTCCAATACTTCCCTCATTTTGAATTCACTTGGCTTCAATGTTCATGGGTGATGGAAATGTATGGAGGCTGCCAATGACTACAAGTGCCTCCTTAATCAAGGACAAATGAAAACGGGTGCACTTTGATAAATGGTGGCAATTGCCAACAAAGATCCATAGCACTGACCTATCATAGGACCTTAAAAGGGCCTCCAAATCTTGCATGTAGCTTTTTTGAGGGTCTGGTATAAGTTAAAAATGTAGAAGGAATCCACACACTGTCCCCCTCTGCAACTGCCAGACTCTTTTATATTGTTGTTGTGTGTGTCTAAAGGCACACACAACAACTGTCTAAACTCTGAGACAGTTTGGTTGAGTCTAGCTCCTCTTTCAACAGTGCCTGAGCAGTGCATTGCTCCTCTGGAAAATCCAGGCCCCAGGGATGCAACCTTAGGTTGCAGCTAAAACCCGTGTGTGTTTCCCATGAGGCCTGGAATTGGGTCATTTTAATTGATGCATGGATAGAATTATTATATCCAAAATTGGTTAATGGATTAAATGATGGCCAATTGTGTTGGCTATATGTACAATAACACCTCAAATACTATTGCAATCTCTGGTTGTTAGTGAAGAGATCCACCACCACCAATATGGATATATAACCGTCACTGGTGAAAAATCTGTTCTAAAGTCAAATGATAGTGTATTCCAGTGCTGGGAGGGGGTATTTTTGGGAGCTTGTCTCTTTGGTACACTTGTCATTTGATGTCTGGCAACATCCTGGGCCACCAAAGTCTCTTAATGTTCCATGCAGTGTCTTGAAGACTCCCCCATGTCCAGCCATCTCAGTACAATTTCAAAGTTGCAGCAATCTTCCCTCAAAGGTACAAGCATGAAGATCCTGTCTTTATGACACAGATTTTCCATCTTTGACTGAAAACAGATAATGTACTTTGATGAGTCCCCTAGAGGTCGTCCATCTAGGCCCAGTGTATGGTTCTTGCTGCTGCCATATTTTGATTTTGGTAAATAAATCCTGAACCTGTTATCCTGCCCCCAGATTTCTTTGCTAGTACTTGCTGATGCCAACAAATGTTGCAAGACTATAAAATCCTCGCAGGGGTGGTGTTTATTGCAATTGAAGATAATTAAGCCTCAAATTTCAGTTAATAAACAAGGCAGTTAAGTTTTGTCCCATTTTATGACCTTTTTGCCATAGAGATTAAGAAACTTTCTGCAGTTGTAATTTGAATCATCTGGTCATTAAGCAAACCTGCCTTCCCACACTGATTTTGCTTGTGGGAAACCAACTGAGAAAGTTAAAAATGGTGATCACACGATCACAAGACAGTACAACTGTCATAAATGCATGCCAGTTGCCAAGTGACTGAATTTTGATCCTGTGAGTATGGGGGTGTTGTAGCAATCATAAATGTGAAAAACAGTTATAAGTCACTTTTTTTAGTCCTCTTGTAACTTTGAACAGTCACTAAATGAATGGTTGTAAGTCAAGGACTACCTATATTCAAACTTTCTTTAACTTGGTATCAAAGACTGTCAAATAAGCTTCTTTGATTATAACGAGATTATATACATTCTGAAGATCTCAAGTGCTTGGTAAATATGTGAGCCTTCTGTAATCTGCCCATCAAATCTAAGAACAGGAAACGATCCCTTATTGTAATCTTGTAATAGTGATCTTGTAAAAGTTCCTTGTAATAGTGGACTGTAAGGATCAGAACATCTGCCTTCAAGTTTGGAATAATACTTTGGAACAAAAAAAGTAGGTACTGAAAATAGTAGTTTAGAAGGGCTTTTCTCTAAATTTGAATACAAATGCTTGATTAAAAACTCTTTTGCTAATATGGGATATTATCTCTGGAACTTAAGCTCCAGGTTTCAAATCAATATTACAGTCATAATCCCTGTGCAGAGGGAGGATTGAAGCCTCATCTTCCCCCAAAATGTCTGCAAAAGTGGCATACATGGTGGCTATTTTAGCCCTCTGCCTCAGGGTATCCAGCAGGCTAGTGGAAAACTGCAGATTGAGTTGCAGGTTGGAGGAGGGAATGATGGTGCCCTCCTTTCCCCATCTACTGTTGGGTTATGTAGTTTTAGCCATGCTGTCCCCCAAGACGATCAGTTAACTCCAATTGTTAACAACAATAACTGCATGATGCCCAAAGAGTCAAAAGATAATTTGATAGAAACAATCAAGAGTATACTATGGTCCAATGTGAGCTCTCTTTACAAGATGAACAGTCCCTTCTGTGAGCTCTTGAGAGAGGGACCGTTGTTGCTTTCTTAAATTGGTGATTGATGAGAGGAGTGAGGCTCTTCTTCATCCTTGTCAGTCATCCAGCTCTCTCTCCATGGCTCCTTGGCTGGGCAATTTCTGTTGATATGCCCTGATTTGCCGCAGTAAAAGCAAGCTGCTGATTCCCGTTGTCTTTGTCTTTCCTTAGCAACTGCCATTCTTCTGGATGTTCCCAACTGCATCGGCTCTTCCACCTCCAGACTGGTTGAGGCAGTAGCAAAGTGAGGAGACCTCATGAAATTTGATCTAACCTTAGGCCTGCATGATTTCTCCTGTTTCCATTTCAATTCTTCCAAATGGGCGTCTATGAGCAAGCAACTTTGGAATAACTCCTCTAGATTCTGTGGAACTCCTTGCCTCGCCAGCTCACTCTGAATGTCACCATGCAAACCATGCTTGAACTGGTCAATCAAGGCTGACTCATTCCAATTGGCCTCTGCTGCCAATAATTTAAAATCAGTAATGTACAACTGCACTCTTCTGTTGCCCTGCTTAAGCTGCTGAATCTTTTGACTGGCTGTGACTGTTTGGATCAGATCCCCAAAATATGCTCTGAATCTCTCCATGAAGTTTTGATAGTTGTTCATTATTGGGTCATTGCCTTCTATGATTGGTTGTGCCCACTTGGCCGCAGATTCCTTTAACAGACTCAATATAAAAGATACTTTTGCATGATCTGTTGGAAATTCTGCAGCTCGGGTTCCCATAAACAATTCACACTGACCAATAAAGTTTTTCATTTTGTCTGCTTCTCCTCCAAATTTCTCTGGCAAACCACCTTGGGAGGAGACTGGTTGCTCTACCAGAGCTAGTGGGAGCACCAATGGCTGGACCAACTGAAGTATTGTTGCTTGTAACTTCCTCATTTCTGCTTCTACTTCCTGTTGATGTAGGAGTAAGGTGTTCACCATCTCTCGTGATGACATAGCAGCTGCCTGCGATTCTGCCATATCCGTTGTTTTCTCATTCCCAGAAGCGTAGAGTCTGGCAAGATTAATGTCAGGCAGAAATAACCAGAACCATTCCATGAACAGGCCCATCAACTTTACTGCTGATCATGCATATTACAAACATCTCACTAAAACAACTGCCTTCTCTATAGGTTTAAGCTTGCAAGTTTCCTCCCCTGAACTGATTCCAGGAGTCTTTTTACTTCCCTTAGAGGGCCCTGCAACCCAGAGGATGAAGTTTTTAATCACAATTATCAGTGTTATTATTCTTATTCAAATGCTAACCATAGCTATATCTACTTTAAAAACTCAGTTTCATAAAAATATGTCCTTGCATTTGCTTCTAGACATAATAACATAAAACAATAAAAACAGAATCAAGGGATTCTAAACATCTTTTCTATGGCTGCATGAAAAGAGAACAGGGGTTTCATGAATTAAAGGCTTCCCTAGGCTTCAATCACTAAAGGTTTACTTAGTGTTGTGACTGAAACAGCTATCTCTAGGAGGAAAAACAAATACTTACTGCATCAGGTCTTCCTTTATGGCACACTTCTCCTTTTCCAGATCTTTCATTTGGGATTCAAACTTATCACATTTGTTCTCCAAAGTGTTCACTTTATCTTGAAGAGCCTAAAGTTGCAGAGCAGAAAAACAAATCATCAAGATTTCTATTTATTATGTCACAGAGCAATTGACATTTCTGTTTTACTTGTTTAACATATAGTTATGTTTTAACATTGTCATCCTACTATATTTTGGGACAATCTATTAGCCATTCTACAGTGAATAATCAGTGAGTTCTCTCTTCTCTTTGTTTTAGGGTAATTTTGTTTTGCAGTTTTTCTATAGCTTCCATTATTACAGCTAATTCTAAGGAAACCTAATTCTAAATTCAGACAATTCTTGAAGCAGTATGGTCTCAGCTATCAAAATATCCTCTGTTCTGAAGCTCCTTTATTTTTGTTTGAACATACAAAATCTCCTTCCCATCCAGAGTGTCCTAACATCAATATTATTTTAGTTACCAGGCTTCAATAAATTTTTTCTAACCTGTGCATAATTTGTCCTCCCTCCTACTTTTTAGACTTGCATTTTAAAAAAGAATTGTGTACTATTGCATGCTTCCCTTTTTAATAACCTGGATATTACACACCAATACGCATTATCTATATAGTAACTGACAATGGTCTTTCCCCATTCTCCCCAGTCTAGGGGGAATGTTTTCTTAGCACTTTGAATAACACATAGCTATTTCTATCTTCCTCTAAGGCGATTTCTGTGGAGACTGTAAACTCTACATCATTCTAAGAAGAAAACACTAGTTAAATGTATTCAGTTTTCTTTTTTGTTGCTGTGTTTTATGTTTTGGAGACGGTTCCTACCTCAGCTGCCACAAGTTCTTCTTGTAGATGCACATTCTGCTCATGGAGACTTGCTAGGTCCTTCTTCAGGTTGTTGTTTTCTTGAAGCAATATTGCATTTTGCTGCTGTATTTTCTCCACTTCTCCCTGCAAACCAAAATCAAAAGAACCAAAGTATATGGTATTAATATGTTCTGGAGAGGTGTGCTAGATCCTTCTGGATGCAAAT
>JANHFQ010131571.1:0-10596 GCA_032468035.1 Aparallactus werneri | reverse complement strand
CGACCCGCGCGGTAAGAAATAGAAATGCTGAATTTCCGGGGGCTGGAGGAGATTAAGAGGGAGTTTAAAAGGCCTCCACACGGTTGGGGGCGTGCCTTTTAACGTGTGTGTGTGGGGGGGGGTATTTGGAGTGAGCCGCTTTCTAATCCAGTTTTGGCCCGGCTGTTGCGGTCTTATTGCAATTCTCAGCTAGGTGAGGGTGCCTGGGGTCTGAGGTCCCCAAGGAAAGAACTCCACATATGCCCATAAACTCCTATCTTCCAGGACTGTCCTCTGCTACTGTTACTGTAGTAATCGATCATACTTGGTGATTGTGTGTAAAAGTGATATACAACCTGAGCAACTTTAAGACTTGGGGACTTCAACTCCTTCTGGGAGTTGAAGTCCTCAAGTCTTAAAGTTGCTAAGGTTGGAGACCCCTGCTCTAGTCAGTGCCCCTTTATAGAGAAGGTGAAACTGGCTCACAGCATGAATTTGGTGTCTTGCTCTTAAGTGGATTCCTCCATATTAGTTAATTGTAAACTATGAGCGGTTGAATTTACCCCATGAGCCCAGTATGACCAGGATTCATTTATAGGTTGTCCTTGACTTGCAGCCATAGTTGGGATCAGAATTTCCATTGTTAGGCAAGATGGTTGTTAAGTCAATCAGGCAATTGTTAAGGGAATCCGGCTGCCCCTATAGACTGTGCTTTCCAGAAGCTCCCTGGGAAGGTTCTGAATGGCGATCACATGATCCCAGGATGCTACAACTGTTATAAACACGTGCCAGTTGCCAAGCGCCCACATTTTGATCAGCTGACTATAAGGATGCTGCAATGGTTGCAAGTGTGAGAACTAGTTGTAAGTCAGTTTTTAAATGCTGTTGTAACTTTGAACGGTCCCTGAATAAATAGTTGTAAGTCAAGGACTACCTGCATGCAACAAATCATAAATTCATCATATGCTCTGGCATTGTACAGCACAACAAAGTAGTAAAACACATTTTAGCAGAGCATGTTGTAGAAGAGTTGTGTCCAGAATGATCAGCGGAAAAAGTAGGTAGGTACCGTAGGTAAGAAGGAAGGAAGGAAATAAGGAAGGAAGGAAGGAAATAAGAAAGGAAGGAAGGAAATGAAGGAAGGAAGGAAGGAAAGAAAAGGAAAGGAAGGAAAGAAAAAAAAGAACAAAAGCCATATCTTATTCCTGGAAGCTTTCATACGTCTGTTTTTGGAATTGGAAATTGAAACCAGAAATATAAAACCTCACAAGCCTTTTGAGAGAAGCCTACATAATCTTGGGATGCTCTAAGAGGATTATTCCTTCTTCATCTTTGATGTTGCCTCATTTTTGGATATCGTGACCAGATTTGCTTCAATTTTTTCTTGCCTTGGCTTAATGTATTCCATAGCCCAGAAAGATGGTAGCAAGCTACAAAAAGCCTTTGCTTATTGCAATCCATGTGACTTTGCACATGTGTTTCTCCTGGCAAGAAGGGTCAAAATGTCCTGACCTCCCTAGAAGCAAAGGCTGATAATGATTAATTATTAGTCAGAGCTTTTTATTTATTGTCATAACACAAAAATGAATCCCCATTGGGGAATATTTACAGAGCAAAAGTTCATTGTTTGAGAAACTGAGTGTAGGGTAGAACTTGAAGAATTAAGAAAATACAAACAGGAATGTAAAATCTCTGGTAGCAAGATGTTCTTTCTAAAACTCAGATTCATGTCTTCTCTAACTGGTTTCCAAGGCCTGTAATGCATAGGTCTCAATATCAGGCTCAGATGATGAAGATGATGATGATGATTTCATCATCCTCTTGTAGGCTACCCAACTCTCAACAACTATGAGCAGCTCACATCATCAAAGACGTTAAAATCAATAAAAGATGAACAATAAAGATAAAATGACTAGCGAGAAGTATCACTCTTCCTCCTCAAAAGCATGAAGAGCCAAATCTTCATGGCTCTTCTAAGGAATAGCAGAGTGGGGGGCATCTGGATCTGGGGGGGGCACATTCCGGAAGGCAGGCACAGCTTCAGAGAAAGCATATTTTTTGGGCTTGGATAAATTATATTTTTAAAAAACCAACACAATTCATTAAAAGCAATAACTTAAATCTGCTAAAATAAAATGTAGGAAGTCTAGCACCTAAGAGTCCTTCATTTGCAAGACAACATCTTGATTGATGATGCCATGGTTTTCTGTAATTATTTCTAGTTATTTGGAACTTGCATTTGCTTTATTGTAGCAGTATTATCTTGGTGCGTCCCAATAATGGGATTGCTAATATTGTAATGAGAGTGTGTGGAAATAGACAAACAAATGTTAAGCCATTGTCTCTTTTCATATGATGTTGTAAATATAATTAGTTCTGCCTTGTAATAGCAAAAGCCGTGTTCAAGGCTTTCTTTTGTTCAAACAGAGATCCTGCTGATAGCTACAAGTATGGTACCATGAGAATGGAACCTATTAGTAGGTTTTGTGGATTGAGCGGATTACAGTGTGAATCATTGGTTCAGTTTGAATGAGGGATTTTATTTGAAGAATCAGGTTGGTTGAAATCATCAAGATGGATTGATAAAATTCAGTTCAGTGAAACAATGCACGTTTCACTGCAATCCTTCACATCAAATGAGTCATACTATATTTGATTCATTTTAATTTGAACAAATTATTCAGTCAAATCACCTTCAAATTAAAATATGAAATGAAACTTCATACAGCCTTAGTACTGAGTAGATTTGGTGACTACGTATGAAGGCATGTAGGATTGACCTTCAGGAATGAGCTAGTTGTTAAGGGGGATTTTGCAGGAAAGATTACATAGTCCAGAAAAAGAAGAAGGAATGAGAAAGAAACCCTAAATAATTCCCCCTTTATTTTGCTTAGTGTAAGCTGGGATAGAGAGGAAGCTTGGACAGGCTTTCAAGATTGCACTATTCTACCCAACTACAATAAAGAGCTTTCCTGGAATCCCTACTGGGCCTGTTTATTGGCCTGTTCTACTACGAAGGGCCGACAATTAAATCATTACTGTAATCAGAGGTGGTAGTCAGCCAGTTCCGACAGGTTCTGGTAGCGATAATTTTGATTGATTCAGAGAACCGGCAAATACCACCTCTGGTTGGCCAACTGCGTAGCCACGTCCACCGAGTCACACCCACAGAACCAGTAGTAAAAAAGATTTGAATCTCACCACTGACTGTAATATGTTTGGAGATAGCTTAATATGTTGGGCACATCTAGCCACTGTATCCTGCTAAATACACTTGTTGGCTTAATGCTTTTTGTGAATCCAGACACTGTGGCTTATTTAAAAGAGAGCTAAAAAAAGATATGGTTGATGGCTTGTCCAGATGATTTTTTGTTTCCCATGGTAATGAGCACAAAGCAATCTTTAAATGATTTGCTGGGCAATGGAGATTAAAGCCGGTGATCAAAATCACTGAGAAGATATTCTTGGCAAGGATACAACGACATTATATTGGGTCACTGGGTGATATGGTTGCTGTCTCTTTAGTTTCTTTACTGATCCTATATGCAGGAACATTAGTGAATTATTCTTTCAGATTATGTCTGCATTGAAGCACATCCTACCTCTTGCTTAGCTGAGGGCTAGCTTGCACTTGAGCTATGTATTAGAATTTTTTTAAAGGCTAGCTGCTTCAGTTTTGTTACCTATGTGTTAACAGATGCTTTGGAATATTGTGATCGCTGTTCTAATTCTAACGAGTTTAATTCATCAGGCTTGGTTAAAGGTATAAAGGAACAGCAAGCTACCTTTAAATTCTAAATGCTGAGGAACGTAAAAGTTGCCAAATACTTTCCACAGATGGACTCCTACATAAACTATGAGTAACCTGAAGCCTGTCTCCTGCAGCAAAAGGCTCTTTCCCAAACCTGGAAGATAATCATTTTAATTACAGTTACGCAGAGTTACATTTATGAACATCATGCAAATGAAAGATGCATGAGTTTAAATTCGGTAATAATATTCAATCACTCATCACTGTGTGGATAGCGGATGAATTTCTTAGTAGGAAGACTATAGTTTTCATGCACATTCAATGATCTACAGACCTCACTATGAAGTCTTTGTATTTATTAAGCACAATAGCCACAGCTAGTAGTGGTATCATATAGCTGGTGCATCACTGAATCTACCTATATAAGTTCTGACCCGGGTGAGGCAGAGCAGGAAACCTTCGGATAGTCCATTGTTTCTCACCTTGGCACCTTTAAGATGTGTGGACTTCAACTCCCAGAATTCCAGAGACAGCCCACAGGCTGGGGAATTCTGGAAGCTGAAATCCACAATTTTAAAGGCACTGTAGTTAAGAAGCATTGAGTCTGTATACTTCTGATGTCAGCAGGTTTCCTGGGCAGACAGCACTACTTTCTTGTCTGCATTAAAGCAATATGCAATAGTAGCAAATATCTGTAGCTTGGGAGTAGGTAAGATGAGCATGAAGGTTCGTTCTCCAAGCTTGTGGGTTGGTTTCCAAATGTTTTGTTACTAGTCTGGGTAACTCTGCTGAAGATGTTACCTAGCCTGGTAACAAAACATTCAGAAACCAAACCCACAAGCTCAGAGAATGAATCTTCACCCTCATAAAGGGACAATATATCTAGCAGGTTCAAATCTGTGAAGAAGCTTCTTCTGTTACTTAGTTACTGAACTTTCAGGAGTTAAGTTTTTGGAGCACTGAGATTTATTGCTGTGTCTAGCCTGATATTTGACAAGATCAAAAGTGCAAAAGGCTGGATTTACTGGGTTAATTTCTTTTGGTCAAAATATCCCTGGAAATGCATTGTAGTACTTGATTTATTCCCAAATATGGACACTGAATAGATATAGATATAGATATATTCATTTTATTGATTGATTTATTGTATTGGATTTATAAGGCAAACAGTGTGACTGGATGGTATACATCGGAAAAACAATAGATCCACATAATATTAAACATAAATGCTATATATAATATGAAATTTCAAATACAAAATAGTGATGAAACACAACAGTAAAAACAACCAAAAGGAGACTCCCTTCTACTAAACCCAAATCCCTGGAGAAAAAGGTAGGTTTTAAGGGCAAACAGACTTGGAGCCTGTTGTATATCAGGTCTGTGTGTGTTGGGGGGAGTTATCTAGAGATACATATTTTTAAATATTTTCAGTTTACAATTCCAGGCTCTTCAATATGTGTGTCGTTGTCATTTTTTCTCTGTAAAGTCATACTTTTTATTTTGTTCGCAGAGGATTTGGCAGATTTATGGGTGGATTGGCAGCAAAAAATATTGGGGAGGGAGATAAAGATCGGGTCAAATATGAAAGATGTAGATAAGGATCCAAGGGAGGAGTATGGGAGGCAAGCCAAAAAGAAAAGAAGTGAAATTTCCAAGAGGATGAGAGATGACGGGATAGGAAGGATTTTTCTAAAAAAAAAAGACTGACTGCATTAAAAATTAGAATCTAATTTAGAAATACGGAGAATATTGTTATACATAATTTTACTTAACACATTTAAAGTGAATATTAGAGGTTAAGATTAGAGTTTGAAAAAGGATGTTATTAGGTATGCTCCAAAATAATGCTATTACTATTAGAAGAATGTAGCAGATATTGAATAATTGAAAAATGAAGTATTATGTGCTGATACAGTTATGAATAACAATGTTAGACTACGTAAGACTCATCAATTTAATAATTTTCATTGTATTAATGTTGATTTTGTATCAAAATGAATGACATTCAGACACCACGCTGTTCATGAGATGATATTGATGTATGTTTAAAAAATTTTTTTTAAACTTTACAAAAAAAAGGATGTTTGTGTGAGCAGGATCAAATATTCTTGGCTTTCTTAAATTTAATGAATAAATCTAGTTTAGGAATTTAACTTAAGTTTCATGCACATGTTTCCCTAAAACAATAGAAAACACTATCCATTTTTGCCAATTGTTGGATTCCAGAAATCTCAAAGAGGAAGATTATGGGAGGCAGATTAAGCTGTTTCCTAGGCCATTTATTTTACATTTTTGGTGGGTGAGGTGAAATACAGAAGCTTTAAACAATCATTGTAGGTCTAGGATGGCAAACCTTTTGGCTTGTCCTGCCAAAAATTCAGAAAATGCCTACATTGATTTTGCCGGTATGTCACAATACCCTCTCCAAAACAAAAGAGAAACAATTGTTTACATATTAATTTATTTTATAAAACATACAATCCAGTCATGTGTTTGAGTGGTGTTCTCCTTCTAGTGACAGGCCCCTGGGACCTACCCAAGGCAGCTTTGGGTCTTATGAGGCCTTCGTTCTTGAAGCATCTTTGTAGAATGCTCTTCCGTGGCCTCTGCAGCCTCCTAAAACCATACCAAAGCATGTCCTGTTCTCACACAATTCTTGGGTTGCTCCAGAGGTCACATGCCCTTTCACGTGACTTCTGGGAGGGGGGGAGTCTGGAGGTTGCATATACCCCATTCTCATGCAGCCAAAGAATTGCTAAAGAATGGGGTGTGCTTTCGAGAATATGTATCGTTGGGTGTTGGTGGTGGTACTGGTAGGTCACCCAAAACATTGTAAGGTGTCACTGTTGACACCCATGTCATAGGTATTGTCATCACTGTTATAGGATCTTGAAAATATTCTGTCTCATAGTGTGTTTAAGTGCAAAAACAATGGAGGAAGAAGGAGCAGGATCATCCCTTATGTATCCCAGAAGGGTCAAGAACAATTTAGTCATTCTGCCACCCTTCCAGATGGAAACCAGGCAGCTCCAATTTCTCCTCCCGCTCTCATTTTGCTGAAGGGAGTGTCAGCTGCAGCTGCCCAAAGCACCTGCTCTCTAATTTGACTGCTCCTCCCTGCACTCAAGCTCCCTTCAATTCTCTCATAATGCATTTAAGGGTTAATTGAGGCAGTGCTGTTAAGGGACCCCCAAGACATTAAAAGATTTAAAAGAATGATTGAAGGGACTGTGCTAGTTGGAGGGGAAATTATGACCTTTTATTTGCTACCGGCAGTCATGTAGGATTTCTACTTAATTCTTCAAACAGATTAGTTTGTTGGCAGATAAGTAACCATTGATATGGATTCGGCACATTTGGGAATTGGACACAAAGGCTATCCATATGGGGAAAGCATACGTGTGGGGGGGGGAGTAATGTAACCATGAATATCATGACTGTCATGCAAATAATAGAACTTACATTTTTGCTACATATGCAAGTACATAATTGTGTCATTTGCCCAGTGGAGTCACAAATCCTGTTATTTTTACATTCTGTCTTGATGCACCTGATGGATGGAGCTCTCCAACTGCAATTGGAAGTATAGCAGCTGTGGTTTTTCCTGTCCATTTCCCCCCTACTTTATTTCCATTTTCCTCTTGATGTAGAATTCAAGGTCTAGACAAGTGGGTGTAGATTTTTCTTTAGCTGCATTAACAATAACTGAGCATCTTTCTAATTTGAAAGGAGCAAAACCAAATCTGCCTTTGTCTTTTGTAGTTGCAGAGCAGGGATTGTGTTGAATATACAGTTAGTCCTTGACTTACCACTTAGTGACCGTTTGAAGGTACAACAGCACTGAAAAAAGTGACTTACGACTTTTCACACTTGTGACCTTTGCAGCATCCCCATGGTCAAGTGATTGACATTTGGATGCTTGAACAACTATCTCACAGTTATGATGATTGCAGTGTCCTGGGGTCATGTGATCACCTTTTGCAACCTTCTGACAAGCAAAGGTAATGGGAAAACCAGATTCACTTAACAACCGTGTTACTAGTTTAATAATTGCAGTGATTCGCTTAACAAATGAGGCAAGAAAAGTCATAAAATGGGGCAAAACTCTGTTAACAAATTGTTCACTTAGCAACATAAATTTTGGGTTCAATTGTGGTTGTAAATTGAGGGATTACCTGTATTGTGTCTGGATAAAACAAATGTTCCTGGGAAAGGAAAATTTAATTGGAAATAGGTGTGATATTCTATGGATCAGAGTGTGAAGCCAAAGAGAATATAGGTTTTATAACAGCAAATCTTCCATATGTCTTGAAGTGCTAAACAAGCATTTATTCTCCTTGACTAGTGATCATGAAAGTATTCCGTACACTTTCTTGGATCTAAGGTAAAGCCTAGAGCAGGGCTGTCAAATTCCCATCCCCTGGGCCAGATACATCACCCTCTAGCCGTGCCCACACCCAGTTTAACAAAGGTGAAAAAGTCCTGATACGTCATGTGACGCCACCGTGACAATGTGAGTTTGATACCTCTGGCCTGGAGGAAGTTCTGTTTTTCTTTCCCTTCACTGAATTGTTTTCCATTTATTTCTGGAGATGTGACTGACGTCAAAAAGGGGCTATAAATCTACGGCATGTACAGCATACACCAGTACTAGTAAAATGACTTGAACCTTATTGCTCTAAGGACACAAGAGACTTGCGAAAATGAGGCCTTTTGGAAATGACTGGGAAATAGGAATAAATATTTCCACAGCTGCTAGTACTGTGTGTTGTCTGACAGTATAAATATTTTGCAATGTAGGGACAAATCTTGATGTATAATACTGAAAACAGAGTAACTTACGTGCATTGGTTTTTCCCAAGGAATTCCTTTGAAATGCTACTAACTTAGCAGTGGGAATCTCTCCAAAAGCTTATTTCCTTTTTAAATGATTGTTGCGAAGTTCCTTAGTTTTGGACTAATGCTTTGCCTGGGTTTGTGATCTGCCGTTGAGTCGTAAAACCAAGTGAAACTGTTGCTTTCAGTGCCATTCTTTATATCTTGTAGAAAGAGATGAGATGGAGCCAGAAGCATTCTGTCCGAGCTGAGGCCCTCCAACTTGTCATTTTTAAAATTAACCATTTTTAATTATTTCAAGCTGGCTCAGTTTATAAGCACTAGAGCTCAGATGGTGGTATCTTTGCCTTTCCTCAAAAAAATCTGGTATTTTAAGAAAAGGCAACACTGACGGTGCTCGTAATGGAAGATATATATGTGTGTGTGTGACAGAGTGAGACTACATGAAGTTCATCCATGTGTACACATACAAGTGAACAGAAAGGGGGGGGGGGAAGTCTCATGTAACATTTCATGTTTGACCAAGTCCTCACTTCCATGATAGCAAATATTTATTGCAGTTCAGAATCCTTTCTTAATTTCTAGATGTATCTAAAGTAGAAAAAACAGTTTTGCTAAAAACAAAGCACGGTGAGGGAAATGGCAGGGCAATGTGCTAAGAGAACATTTTTGTTTCTTTACGCTCTTTTCCCAAAACAAAACTGTTGTTTCCAATCTGAGTCAAAGAAAGGAAGGGACCTTAACGGATCTCCTCAAATTTTGCTTGATGGAACTGTTGGACAGGGTTGTCATATATACAAACCAGGAAAGATTTGATTGAAATTAAAGATCTCCAGCTGCTTTTCTTGGACTTTAATCAATAGACACTTCAAAGGGTCAGCAAACATTTGAGTCCAGCTCAGGAAAGCATACAGTAATCCAACAAACTCATCAAGTCTATAAAGTTGAGAATTGGGATGAGGACCTGAGTTTTAAGTTCACCTGCCATCTGTTGGAGAGGAGAATTTGTGTGTGAGGAGCACATCCTTCTCGGATGCAAACTTTGTTTGCATATTTAAAAGTGCAAAGGAGTATGAAATTTTGAAGTATTTTACAAAGGAGAATTTAGCTCAAAGGGATCCTTTGGGCATACTGTATGTCACCTTCTGAAATCCAAGGCTAAAAGGAAACAAACCAAATTAATCCTATTCTGTATAACACCAGCTAACTTGTGTGCTTGTTCAGTGTTGTCTCTACTAAGAGATGAAATAATACATTTTTCATTGCAATCTTTTATGTCCTGGATACAAACTATGGCTACAAGCAATGTTCATGCAGGATGTTAATTTCAGATCTAAACCCAGATTTAGCCACATGTTATTTCAGAGTTGCAAAACTGATATGATACAGCTGTTTTTTCTAATTTTGATATCTCTTAATAAGGGCTGTAATTGCCTGGAGTTTATTTTATTAAAGGTATCAGGTACTGAATGTTTTTTGACAAATGGTAACTTTTCAGAAAAAGCCTATAAAGAAGCACCTTTCGACTTCTGGGGGCCAGTTTCAAGTACATTTATATTTTGCCTTTTCTTTCTAAAGCTATATCAGGATGTTCATTCTTTCCATAAGCTATCCTTTCTAATCTACAAACCCATAAATCTCAAGTTCATTTTTCTCTTTTTTTTCTGCAAAAAGCCCATAAGGGATGTCCCAGCACTGATAAATGTACAGTAATTGCTTCTCTAATCAAATTATTTTTGCCATCTCTCCTATTTCCGTCAACTTCACCAATCTTTCCTCCATTCTGGGTATTTCAAAATCTTTCCATTTCTGCACATGTAACAGTCTGGCTGGTAGCAGTTATTGTATGTAAAAACATTCTTCCATCGATTTTTCCTAATTGACTGTCCATTAACTGGAACTAGCTGCCATTGGGCCTACGTACGGCCCCCGACCTCCGTACCTTCCGGGGGGAAGTGAAGACCTGGCTCTTTGAACTGGCCAGCTTGGATTGAGGGGGGGGGTTATGATGTTACAATGTTTTAATT
>JANHFQ010129571.1:0-10615 GCA_032468035.1 Aparallactus werneri | reverse complement strand
GGCACATACAGTATGAAATATGAATATTTTCCTCTAATGAAATGTATCTGTGTTGCTGGGCTTAAAGAAATCATTTGCTCAGCTGGAAAGTTATGTTTATTTCTTCAGAAATCAGTCCTCTTGTGTTCAGGGATGATTTAATTCTGAGCAAATAGCGTATTTCATTCACTCTTGTAAAGTACCCGTCATGTGCATGTTTGCAAATACCGCGTCATTCACTTTTATGAAGGAGACTATCTCATGCATGGATTTAGGGGGTAACAAATATCTGTGTGCGTTCCCTTCACAGAAAGAAAGTAAAATGTTTTAGAAGTTTGTTCTTGTTTTCCTCCCCCATAAGAAATCATTTCTTAAAAACACAATACAAGACTTTGTCTGTGAGGATCAAAGATAAAAATCTGATCCACAGATTCTCTCATCATATAGTTTTCTAGATGTGGCCTTTAGATTTCATTTTAAAAAATAACAGGAATGGAACAAGAAAATGATTGGGGTCAGTTGTTATTTGTAAGTAAATAAAAGAATCAAATGTAATTAGCATTAAAATAAATACATATGTAACGTGAGATATAGAAAGATCTCTGTGCTATCTCAAACAAAAGTGTTTAAAATGAAGATAATATATTAGCAGCACATTTCTGTAATAATCATATGACTTTTTTTGTTCTCTAGCACACCCAAGCCATAGAATTCTACTGGCTGAAAATTGACTGCAGTGTTACTTCCAGGTTTTCCCGTAATGTCATCACTAGTCGAGCTGTGAATCGTGCCAATGTGTCCAAGGAAGCTCAGTTTGATGTGGAGCTTCCCAAAACAGCCTTTATTACCAACTTTACCTTGTACGTACATCATTTCCTTATTTCTCTATGTGCTTTGGAGACCAGTCTAGCAATAATTAAGTCATTCAGATACTGTTAGCAGAATAACTACCATGAATCATAGAGTTACAGAGGACGTTGTAGCCATCTAATCCAATTATGTGCTCAAAATTGGAAATTAAAATTAAGGCTTCTCTCATAACCTCTTATCAGTCTAGATAACTGATTCCATCACAGCATTATTCTTACCTTCATTCTTTTTAATGATCATCCAAAATATGACCTCCTGTTGCATAAGCTCCTCTGAAACAGACGTGCCCTCTGGGTAGTTTTTACCAATCTGCTCTACAATATCCAGAGAAGGTCTTCCTTCATTATGTTCTCAGTCCTACAGAGGCAGTATTCTTTCCAGCCTCTTTGTTATACCTCTCAAATATCTCCTTTACTTGCTAAACTGAAGGAAAAAAGTCCCACGTGACATCTCTGCACATATATTCAGATATCTGATGTATCTTTCAATAGGACAATTGATGGTGTCACTTATCCTGGAATCATAAAGGAAAAAGAAGTTGCCCAAAAGCAGTATCAACAAGCAGTTTCAAGGGGCCAGACTGCAGGGCTTGTGAAGTAAGTATGTGAGGCCAAACCGAATCTGTTTCCTTATTTCATTTCCTGTGCTAAGTATTTATTCGATAAGCAGATGCTAAGTAAATGAACAAAGAGCAAAAGGAAGTATTAAATGGTGGGTTATAATATTCATCATCAGGATTTGTGATCGTCCTTTTATGGCTCTCTTGAATCTTATGAACCTTACTGTGTTTAACATGTGAAGGGCTGCTGGAAGAAAAACAGAGAAATTCAGCGTTTCGGTCAACATTGCACCTTTCAGCAAAGTTACTTTTCAATTGATTTATGAAGAACTCTTGAAGAGAAAGTTTGGAAAATACGAGATATTTATCAAAGTAAATCCAAAACAGCTTGTCAATAAATTTGAGGTACGATCAAATGTTTTGTGGCTTTCTCTTGTAGTAGGTTTTTTGAAAGGTTTGTGAATTATGCTCAGAACTATTAATTTAGCAACAAATGTATAAATAACTGAGATTAATTCTTTTTTAATGCTTTGTTTACACTTTTCATTACTGGTCTATCAGATTTTTTCCATCTTGCTAATGTCAACAAACTTTTAAATCAATGTTTACAGATTGAAGCAAACATCTTTGAGCCTCAAGGCATCAGTGAACTTGAAGTTGAAGGGACGTTCCTCAACAACGAACTGCTACCAGTTGTGAAAAAGTCTTTTTCAGGAAAAAAGGTATGTCTGGTAATAGAATCTTGAAGGATGATTCATACACAGATAATCCTTGCCTAATGACAATGGAATGGCAATGGGGACTGTCAGGATTTTTGTTGCTAAGTGTGTTGTATAGCAATGGGAATCCCAGGCCCAATTACCATTAATTGTGAATTACCTATAATGAGTTGGAAACATGGGTCTCTGTCATGATCATGGTCACCACCTTTGCTGCAGATTCCCCTGGTTGTAAGTAAGTACAGAAGAGGCCAATTGGATCCATAATCACCAAGCAAATATTACAATGGTAACATGCCTTGTGATACCATCCAGAAGTAAAGAAAAGAAAGAATGACCCCTTGAATATATTTCTTAAAAGCAATCTATTTGCTACACGGAACACAGCTGACAGGTTATTTTTTTTCCATCAAAGCTCTAAGTGAGACATGGCACAGGGCAACCACAATCAATGATATAGGCACAGAATTATTTGAGGATACTTCACAAAAGTAAAAGTAGTTCCCAAGCATTTCCCTATATCAGGAGTAGGCAATATTTTCTTACAATAGCTGAAGAGCTGCACTTACAAAAAATAGGTGGGTCAAAATGAAAAAATAAATGAAGGCTCAAAAAAGTAGATGGTGCTAAACCTAAATAATAATATTGAAAACATTTAAGCCTTATCACGTCTAATCATCTCACTTTCAAAGTGTTTCTGCTTTACAGTATTTTTTAAAGCTGAGGGAGATAGCTTGCTCTTTTAAAATAAAAAGAATGTGGGTACAGAGAAACAACAAAGTCAACGTGTATTTCTCATTTTTGCATCTAGTGTGTAGACAAGGATTAAGTCTACTCCTTAAAAAAATGTAATTCAGTCCATGGACACCCTTCTGTAACTTGAACAAGTCTTTCTTTTTCAAGTTATTTGTACCATGGTGGCTTTTACATATATATGCCTTCCTTCATGTAAGAAAATGGTCTTTACATATAGGTATTGAGCAACATTCCTCTTGAAGCTGCTCTAACTTCCTTGAGATTGAGATATTTAATAAGCTAAATTAAACTAGTGAAGAATATTATTATGAAAGTGTGTTTCACTGCTGGTACAAAGATTCTGTTGTAATCTTTGCCATGTTTTGGGGAGTATCTCTTGGCAACCCATCTCATCTTTTACAACAGTTCATTTAGTGACTGTTCAAAGTTACAACACTGATTATTTTTCACAGTTATGACCTTTGCAGCATCCTCATGGTCGTCTAATCAAAATTCAGATACTTTGTAACTGGTTCATATTTATGACCATTACTATGTCCCAAGGTCATGTGACCACTTTTTGTGACCTTCTGACAAGCAAAGTCAATGGGGAAGGCAGATTCACTTAACACCCGGGTTACCAACTTATCAACTGCAGTGATTCACTTAACAATTGTGGCAAGAAAGGTCATAAAATTAGGCAAAATTCAGTTAACAAATGTCTCACTCAACAACATAAATTTTGGGCTTAATTATGGTTGTAAGTGGAGGACTACATGTACCTCAATTCATCTTTATCTTTTATGGGTAGATTGTACTGGAATGCCAAATATTATTCTTCCCAATATTACTTTGTTACTCCATCATGGAGAATTATGCTTCTGGTCATTTGAATTTGATTCTGGTTTTCTTCTCTTCTACATTGTTTTGTTATGGGATATTGGGAACTATTTTTCATGTTTTATCCTCTGTCCTGTCGACTACTTCTCAACTTCCTTCCCTGTGTTTTTACTCCCACTGTTAAGTGTGCTGTGTCTTAGGCTTTCTTCCAGATACATTACTCACTCTTGCAAAATATATTCCTTTTACTTTTCCAGGGCTTCTTCCTTGTTCTTTAACAAGGTAAGTCAATACTTTGGAAAAGTGATGGACATTAGGTAATGAAAACTTCCCCCTATATTTTAGCTTTCCAAGTTCTTGAAAAGAATTCCTATGAACAGATAATGCATTTGGAAGTTTAAGTCGTTAGTTATATTAGCTAATATAGTTACATTGTTTAATGCAGCATCATAGACCCTTGAGAAATCAAGCTGCAGTATTGAACAATTTCTGAAGTCTACTCCATAGACTTTCTTTTTTCACTGTAATCCAGTAAGGGATCACTTGCTATTACAGAAAGGTGACCCATGACTGTTTTCTTGCTTCTTTCTCATTTCTGTTGGCATTGGTTCTTTCAGAATGTGAAGCACCACTGCAGTATTTTTATTAGAAAGAAGACTTTTCTATATTTCCCATCATTTAGAAGTTCAATAGAGCCAGATCTCCTTGTTGGATTGCTCATGGCCTTTCTGCCTGCTTTGTAGACTAACAGACTCTTTTGTTCCTGAATATAAATTACTCTCTGCTCTTGGCCAACACAACAGTGTTGGGAGGGGGAGGGGATAAGCAGAGTATGCTCAGTGCAGGATCATATGCAGTGAGAAGTCAGTGGCTTCAAAATGGTGAGCAACAGACAGTCAAAGTCTTCTTCCTTTTGACTTGGTTTTGTAGAAAGAAATCTGGAAATTAGTATGAATGAAAACCCAATACCATTGCAGAACATAAACAATGCCTAAGCATAGAACTGGTATGGTGTGTCCAGCCTTATAGAAAACAATATGAATAAAATTGGTGACGAAGGAGGAGATAAAAGTAATAATCATGCAAATATGACAAATGAGTGAGTGTGTATGTGTAAGAGAGAGGGAGAGGGAGAGGGAGAGAGAGAAACAGACAGATAGACAGACACAATCCTGACCACATAAGTGTAGCCAGTAATAGGCAATGCAGAGTAAGATATGAAGAGTAATCCTTAGACAAGAAAAGGAGATAAAAATACAATGTTCCACTGCTAGTTTCTTGCATTCATTGTTCCTACAGATGCAGAAAGTTGGTACATACAATGTTGGATCTTGCAATATTTAATAATTCAAAATATAACAAAGCTGAATTTTGAAAGCAACTCCTGGCTCATCCCAATCTAAATATTCCTCTAAAAACTACCAAGGCTTTCTTTCTTAGAAATTTCACATGTATAATAAAGGAATAAATAACTACTAGTTATAAGCTGTTTATTACTTCAAGTATTGAAGATTTTAGTTGTTGTAATAAGTATACCCATGCACTACCGTACTTACAAGCTTGTTGTAAATGTTGTAGGCCTCTAGTTCACTGACGTAAAGAGTGGATAAAGGACAAGATAGGCCTCTAAGTTGATAATGCATGTTTGGAAGTAATCTTTGAATATAAACTGCAAAAGTTGTACTGAGGAAATATTATCCTGGATCTCTAAATGAAAGCAAAACTTCTACGGAATCTGCCTTCCTCATTTGCTGAAATCTAAGATAAGATTTCTTCTTTTTAAGGGCCATGTATCATTCAGTCCTACTATTGAACAACAACGAACCTGTGACAATTGTACAACTACTCTGCTACAAGGAGATTTTGTCATTAACTATGATGTGAACAGAGATTCTCCTAATAATTTACAGGTAACTCTAGTTGTTTGACACTTTAACTAATATAGTAGCACAAAAACAAATTCAAAAAAACCCCCTACCACAAATGAATACTATCTTTATCAATGTTTTTAGGTAGTAAATGGATACTTTGTACACTTTTTTGCACCAAAAATCCTTGAACGTTTACCTAAGAATGTTGCCTTTGTAATCGATGTCAGTGGTTCCATGTCTGGATGGAAAATTCGGCAAGTAAGTAAACAACACATATTTTTGTAATATTGCTAAAAGGATGATAAATTGCACAGTAGATAAAATCAGGTCCTACAATCTTTTATTCCAAGTCATTTCTGCCTAGCAAGATTTACACATATAGTAAAATATGTATCTTGAAAGTATTTAATAATGTACCGGTAATTGAAATGTAGTGATTCATCTTTAACTGTCAGCTTTTTTTATATGTGTTGATTTAGGCCAGGGGCCTCCAACCCCTGGAGCATGGCCTGTTCGGAACTGGGCTTTACAAGTGGCAGGCGAGTGCGCACATGCGCATGCAGCTCTGTTCACATAAGTGGCAGGCACTTGGCCCGCGCTTGAAGCTCCACTTGCGTGAGTGGCAAACACTTGTGCTTGCACATAAAGCTCCACTCACACAAATGGAGCTGTGCATACTTGTGTGTGTGCACCTGCCATTCACACAGAACCATCATGTCTCCCCCAAGCCAGAAAGGTTGGGGATCGCTGATTTAGGCCATATATTTACTTAGCTTCAAAGTCATACAGAACATTCTTTCAGGTAGCTTCTGCAGAAATAAAAGCCTTGAGCATTAGAATGAAATATGGGATATTGGCAAGCTTGACCATTACATTGCCAGCTGGTTTGTTTAGATTTACAACTAGGGTGAGGACCCAAAACAGTGAAAGTGAATACAGGAGGACCTTCTTCAAGGAAGCAGTTTGATTTTGAAATGATCAGTTGGCCTTAAACCATGAATCAATCTGTTCATGAATTATGTCAAGAGTCAAAAAATTATTAAAAATAGATAAAAATCTAAATAACAGTAATATTGTAAAAAGACTAACATGTTATGAAATTATCATTTAAAACAATCTTAGCTACTCTCTAGAAAGATTTCATGTTATCTCAAACATCCTACAATTTCATGGGAGAAAGGTAAAATCTCACATAAGCCAGAAAAGATTAAGCCAATTTTTATTTACAAAAAATACATACTAAATTTAATACTGATGGTTCAGGGATGATAGTGTGGAGCCTGACTGCTGCACAATATTACGTCTCTTTTGACCATGGGTTAGGAGACAATGGAGTGTTGCCTTAGTATGGAGATCCACCTTCAGAAAAAGAAGAAGTGTAGGGTTTTTTTTTCTGCTGTAAACATTTGGCTTTATAGTATATAGCCTTGGGTTAAACAGTTGAAGATCTTGAGCAAACAAATATCATCAAAGGATTTGTATGCCTCCTATGATGTGGGTAGCAACAGCAGGACATGGGCATAACATCCGGAGCTGATAGCTTCTGCCATATAACAACTTAACTTACCATCCAAATATTTAAGGAGATAAACTCCTACCAAGCAAAATATCCACTATAGGCAGTAAGGAACTACATTATCTAACTAACCAGGAAAGTTAAAAATGAATTGTTTTCAATTGAGTAATAAACTATAATTGGAAAGAAAAGTTTGTAGCAATGTAATGCACTGGTATAGAGAGCTCACTTAGCTGAAAGGAAAGCCGGGTGGAGTAACCTCTGCAATAGCCGATTGGGTTATGGAGCAGAAGTCCTTTGTTGAGATTTGAAAGGTCCCTCAAATACTTTTTAAAAATAATTCTAGGCAAAGGAAGCCTTGACAAAAATAGCGGAAGACTTAAAAGAAGAAGATCACTTCAATATCATCCTGTTTGAAAGTTCAGTTTCAAAATGGAAAGATAACTTAATTCAAGCTACTCCAGAGAATGTGAACCAATCGAAGGAATTTATTCAACAAATAAATGCACGAGGAGGTAAGTACTGTAGGGGAAAAAAAGAAAAGTTCAAGTTAAATTGCTATATTAGAATAAGTTTAAAATAAAATTGGCCATGTTAAAAAACACTACATTGAAAATATTTGAATCTCAATTTTCATATGCTAAAAATTTTGAAACCCTACTTTTATGTTGTAGGAACAAATTTTAATGATGGTTTACTGACTGGCATTGAAATGCTGAATAAAGCTCATGAATTGAAATGTGTACCTGAAAGAAGTGCCTCTTTACTTATCACGTTATCTGATGGGGAGGCCAATGTAGGTAAGTAGCTGAATGACTGATGAACATGGGAATAAGATTTCTATTCAGTCTCCTTGTTTTCACATAGTCTTCTCCATACTATATACCACAACCTCTAGTAATCATGTGTCATCTTTAAACCTTTGTGCTGTTACAGAGGATTGGAAAGAAGATGGTTTATGTTCTTGCAGCTCACAAGAGTATCCAAACCCTTTTCTCAGCTTTGTGAGATGTGGGAGGCACTTACTGGCCAGTTAGAATCATGGACTTCTAAGAGGTTTCTTTCAGCCAAAATATATCTAGTTCTACCTCCAGTATCTATAAAGATTTTGTCTGTGTGCTACTCAGCAGTTCCCTTCCTACCTCAAAAGCCTGAAAATTAATATTCATTGTGAGAAGCATTACAGAAGTCCTGGGAGAAGCTCCCAGAAATGCTCCAAAATGACTTCTAAACCTCTGAAGCTGATGTTGATTATTGTCTATCACAAGTTTCAGGGTATTTTGAAATGGGGTGGAGAGGGAATATAATACAATACATCTAATAAACAACAACAATTTTTCCCATGGAAAAGGAAGTAAGGAAGGAAAAAGGAATCAAATTACAATATTACTCACTCTGTTCCAAACCATTAGGAGGAGAATTTGAAGCTGAAAGTTAGGAAGTTGTAGACCCTTGTATTAAAGTTACAGGATTGCTGTACCAACAAACACGTTTCAGATCATTGTACTATTTAACTGTGTTTTGTGATCCTTTCTGTGCAGGTGTAACAAATCACAGAAAGATTCAAGAAAATGCTAAGAATGCAACTAAAGGAAAATATCCTATATACAATCTTGGGTTTGGTTATGATGTCGACTATGCATTTTTAGAGAGAATAGCAACAGAAAACAATGGTGTGGCTCGCCGTATCTTTGAAGACTCAGATGCAGCCTTGCAACTACAGGTAGAAGAATGAGCATATGAAAGGTTGATATTTATATTTATGATGAAATATTTCTGTGGCAGAGAAAGGACACTGAGTACAAGATATGGTAATAATGCTAGCCTTACTTGGATTCAGACATGAGGGGAAAAAACACATATGTGTTCTCCTCTCTTCCCATTTATCCCAATTTTCTATGTTTGCCATCTGAAAACTGCAGGAATTATACTCCAAATGAAGTTTGGTAGCAACTTCTGTTGCTCATAAGATGTATTGATTCTCCAACAGAGCAGCATGGTGGCCTAGCAGTGAAGACGCTCACCTCCCACTTGGAAGGTTTAAGGTTCAATCCTAGGTAGCGGCAGATGTTTCTCACCCAAAGAAAAAATATCTGCTGCAAACTCCACTTAGGCATCAGGAAGGGCATCCAGCCAGTAAATGCTCAGCTCTACCCAGTCGCCCTGACTCTACTCTGGGTTAAAGGACTATTGGGTCACAAAAAGAAAACAATATTGATTCTACAACAAAAAAAGCAGTTTATGTATCATGGCTACCAAAAATTAGACATTTGTGCCATATCCTCTCACTGATACAAGATCTGCTGCCAGCTAGCATTCTGCTCCACATTGTTCAGAGGTGTGCCTTTGGCTCAGTTCTTAGCCCAGATGACATTGAAAGACAGAATTAAGAGAACATACAGTAATTCAGCTGTCTCCAACCTGGTGCCTACAGTATATATTACAGTTGTTATGATTCCTGCCTTCTTGCTTCACTTCTCAAGCGGTCTTGGTTAGACAAGATAGAAATAACTGCTGGATTTTTCATTCTATCTGATAAATTTATTTTCTTATCAAGCAGAGGAAGATCACTGATTATTCTTTTCAGTTATAAGAGGCCATGAAGGAAATAATATCTCATCCCATCCTCAAGGAGAGGGTTATAGCATCAGAAAGTAACCAAGAGAGATTAGCATATATGTCCCCCCCCCCATATTGCGACGATCAACTCAGAATATGTTTACATACCATGAAACATAGTGAGAAAATATAGGAATCCATTCTAAGTAATGTTTCATCATTAGAATCAGCCCAGCCCAGTAGGATGAAACTTTATCCCTTCTCAGGCAACTAACTACTATTAGCCGTCGTGCCGTGGTGGTTAGAATACAGTACTACAGGCTACTTTTGCTGACTGATGGCTGCCAGCAATTTGGCAGTTCGAATCCCATTGGCTCAAGGTTGAGTCAGCCTTCCATCCTTCTGAGGTTGGTCAAATGAGGTTCCAGATTGTTGGGAGTAATATACTGACTCTGTAAACTGCTTAGAGAGGGCTGTAAAAGCATTGTGAAGAAGTATATAAATCTAAGTGCTATTGCTTTTTCATTCCATAACATACTTCATATTTTCCTGGCAAAAATTAATAAAAAGTGAGAGGCTGGGTAAAAAAGCTAGGAAAAATAGTTTGTTTAAATCTATTAAAAACGTCAGTTTCTTCCTTTGAAAAAGCTTCTCACATCAGGAAAATTTACCTCATGAGAACCTACATCAGGGAATATATATGATGAATGAAAGTAGACCTTTTTATTTTTAAAAAAGGAATTGTCTAGCAATCAATGGTTTTGCAAAATAGGAAAATATGTCCAGAAAGGCTTTGTGTTAGTAAAATTGTGAATGAAAAGAATTACATCTTTTTCTGTGATTAAAAAGAATTAAAACTCATCTGAAAACTGTTTTATTAACATGAACAGTAAAATAGTCCTAATTTTTGTACTGCACATGTTTAATGTTATTGCTACATCTAAATTCACATGGTTAATCCTCCATT
>JANHFQ010126980.1:0-10636 GCA_032468035.1 Aparallactus werneri | reverse complement strand
TTGTGGCAAGTTTGGGGCAGATTGGTTCAGTCCTGGAGGAGCCTATACCGGACATACAAAGATACAAACTTACAAACAAACTTACAAACAAACAAACGAAGGCTCTGTTTTATATATATAGATTTGCCTTTTTTGTAAGTTGCCATAATGTTCTTCACATTCTGAATGTTCACCATGCATTGAAATATTTAGTGATCTTTGCATTAGCTCAATACTGAGCTTGTCTGACTTCAACATAGTTCAACAATAATATGACCCAGATCTCATCACTCTAACAGAAACATAAGAATATTGAAAACTGATGACAGAAAAAGACCTAGTGGCCCGTCAAGTCTGCCCTTTGAGTTTTTCTTTTTAATTAATTAATTAATTAAATAAATGGTTTGTGGGGTTAGAATGAAAAGTTGGTTACTTACCGTGAATTTCCATTCTCGGGGGATCCATGATGGACTCGGTGACATCATCTAGGCTGTGCCCCTTCCTCAGGCAAGACAAGTCTGAAAAGGGGTGGAACTCCCATCTCGGACCCAGAAATCCTCTAGCTGAAGAATAACTTGACCGAAGGAATCATGCGTCTTCTTCCATGCGTAAGCCAACCATCTTTTTTGATAAGTTTTTTTTTTGGAAGAAGACATACGGGAGAACCCCTGAAAAAAACTGGCCAGAACTGCAACAATAACTATATACAATAGGTGGTAGGTAGTGAAAGCGAAAGTCAACAGGGTGTGGCACCGAGCCCATCATGGATCCCCCGAGAATGGAAGTTCATGGTAAGTAACTAACTTTCCATTCTCCAAGGGATCCAGATGGGCTCGGTGACATCATCTGGGTACCGATACCCAAGCCCCTTATGGGCGGGCTTACTGTGGCTGCTGAGCCACCGACTGTAGCACCCCCAGCCCGAAGGCCATGTCCCTGGAGGCGAACATATCCACCTTATAGTGCCTTATAAATGAGTGAGAAGTGCTCCAGGTGGCAGCCCGACACACCTGCTCCAAGGAGGGAGAAGCCCTAAAGGCCGCTGTTGTGGAAGATCCCCTAGTAGATGCCTTGCGGAGGAACCAACCCCTAGCATTCATATGCCTTCACTATGGCTCCCTTAATCCATCACGAGATGGAAGCAGAGGAGGCTTTAAGGCCTTTCTTGTTGCGCTGGAACAACACAAAAAGAGCCTCAGAACGTAGGAAGGCAGCCATTCTTTGGATGTAGAAGAGATAAGCCCGTCTGACATCCAATAGGTGCCATTCCCCCTCCTGGGCTGAAGAGGGAGCCAGTAGAAGGAGGGGAGAATTATCTCTGAGGAACAGTGGAAAGCCGTATTCACTTTAGGTATGAACAAAGGGACAGTTCATAGGACCACTCTATCCCAATGAATCGAGGATAGATGAGAAGCCATGGAAAGAGCAGCCAGGTCAGATACTCTCTTAGCTGATACGATAGCAATCAAAAAGGCCATTTTTGATGCAGTTCTCTCAAGAGTCAAGTGGCCATAGGCTCAAAAGGGGGGGGGGCTGGAGAGTCCCTGCAGGATGTTCACTAAGTCACATGAAGGAGCTCTCACTACGGGGGGGGAGGGTTGATAAGACACACACACACCCCGCAGGAAATGCTTTATGTGAGGATGAGCTGCCAGTCTCGTGCCCTTTGGAAACCCCAGAACTGCAGCTATGGCAGATACCTGCCATCTTAGAGTGGAGGTGCTAAGGCCCTTTTCCAACCTCACTTGCAGAAAATTCAGCTCCCCAAAAAACACCACCTCCCCAGTGACAACCAGGTGCTGTTATAAATACGGTTGGTGGAGCGCTTCCTGCCTGCCAGCAGGGTGTGTACAACCTTGGAAGAGTAGCCCTTGAAGGTCAGTTGGCGCTGCTTAACCTCCATGCTACCAAGTGGAAGCGGTCCAGCTGGGGATGTAGTGCTGGGTCCTGAGTGAGAAGGTCCGGTCTGGAGGGCAGGTCGAGAGGGGGCATGATGCTCAGCTCCCTTAGGTCTGCAAACCATGGTCTCCTTGGCCAGAAGTGTGTGACGAGCACGACCTGTGCTCTTTCCTGTCTGATCTTTACTGCCACATGCAACAGCAGGCTTGTGGGCTTGTGGGTAGAAAGGTGTATAGGAGCCTGGTGGGCCACTGGCGGTGCATGGCATCGACTCTCTCTGACTCTGGGCAGAGTCTCCGGCTGAAGAACCTGGGAAGTTGCTTGTTTAGGTGACACGCACAGAGGTCTATCACCATTGGACCCAGTCGCCGGTTGAGGTCCTGGAAGACCTTGGGATGGAGCCACCACTCCGTCCCATCCACCTACACTCTGCTGAGCCAGTCCACTGTCGTGTTGTCCACCCCCGGGATGTACTCTGCCCTGAGTGAGGAGATCCGGGGCTCCGCCCATAGAAATAGAGATCTCGCAAGCTGCTGTAATGATTTGGATCTGGTGCCCCCCTCTCTGTTGAGGTGGGCCCTGGTGCAGATGTTGTCGGTGTCCCTCCCCTGATCTCATTTCCCAGGGCATACAGAGCCAGGAGAACCGTCTTCAACTCCAGGAAGTTGATGCTGCGGCCACAGTCCACTACAGGCCAGGTGCCCTGTACTGCTATCTCCCCAAGGTCTCCCCCCAGCTGAGGCTCGTGCCAGTGTAAATTATGAGCCTGTCCTCTGTCCTGATGTCCGATCCCCAGTCGAGAGTCTGAGGTAGGCTCCACCACTCCAGATCAGCTCTGGATTCGGGGTCCAGCTCCAGTAGTAGGTGTTTGCAGGCTGACAGTAATTCCTGAAATGGAAGCAAGAAATTCTGCAGGGCTTTGGAGCGGAATCTGGCCCAGGGAATGATCCCAATACAGGAGGAGAACATGCCCAGCATGCCCCAGCATGCTCAGCAGGATTGTGACAGACAATCCTGTTGGTGGAGCAAAGTGTGGAGGTGATCAGGCTCCTGATCTTTGCCCGTCTCTCTGGCAACAGGAAGACCTTGAATTGTGTCATGTTGATAATGGCCCCCAGATGGCATATAGATTGTGTTGGGGTCAGCCAACTCTTGTCCCAGTTGATTCAAAAACTGAGGGACTCCAATAGTGTCATTGTGGCCTGGAGGTGTTCCAGAGCTTGGCCTCTGAACACCCTGATGAGTAGGTTGTCCAGGTATGGAGATACAAACACCCCCTGTAGCCTGAGATATGCCACTGCTGTGACCAGTATCTTTGTGAACACTCTGGGGGCAGATGCCAGACCAAAGGGGAGGGCCTTGAACTGGTAGTGGTGCTCCCCATAGGCAAATCTCAAGTACTTGTGGTGCTCCTCCATGATGGGGACGTGCAGCTATGCTTCATGCAGGTCCAGGGAGGTCAAGAAATCCCCCGTGTAGGGATTTGAGAATGGAGCTGAGCATCTCCATCTTGAAATGTGGGCATAGCAACCACTGGTTGAGCCACTTTAGATCTAATATGGCTCTGGTGTCTTCCGACTTCTTCGGTACAGTGAAAAAGTGGGAGTACACCCCTGTTCCTCTTTGTGGCGTCAGTACCAGCTCTATCACTGAGGTTGTGAGCAGATGTTGGATGACCTGTAGCGTGCCCAGGTGTCTCAGGGAGCAGGGTGGTCTGCATAGCTGGCGGAACCTGTCTGGGGGAGGGTGTCTCAGCTCCAGCGCATAACCCGACCTTATCGATGATCGCCCCCACCTGTTGTCAGTGATGGCTGACCAATGCTTGTGGAAGGTGATGTGACTGCCTATCGGCCAGTCACTGCTGTTGCTTGGTGGGAGCCTTGGATGGGAAACCCCTAGACTGCTGTCTGGGCCTGGACTTCTGTCGATGGGGTTGCCACACCAGGGGCTGGCTTCTGGAGAAGCTAGGAGAGGGGAGGTTACTAGCTGAGGACCGAAAGGACCAAAAGGAAGACTGAGGTACCTGTCCGAAGGGTTCCAGGCAGATTGTTTCACGAGGGAAGAACCTTCCGCTTCCCGCTTGTTTCAAGGAGGAAGGTTCTAGATCTTCCCCGAACAGCTTAGACCATTTGAAGGAAAGACCCACCAGCTTAGATTGGGCCTGGGCGTCCCCCTCTCAAGAACGGAGGGGGTACTCCTGCCAGGAGTACTCCCAGGTACTCCTGCGAGCAGAGGAGACCATAGCTCTTGCTGACAGCTGCATCGCATCGCAGGTGGCATCTGCTGAGAAGGCCACTACAGAAGCAACGGAACGCAGGTCTGATTGCACAGCTTTTGGGAGTTCCCTTGCTCCATTAACCTCTGGCACCAGAGCACTGTAGCAAGGGCTGCCAGGGAGGCTGAAGCCGAGGCCTTTAGCGCTTCCAAAGCAGCCTCGAAGGCCCTTCGGGAGGCGAGTTCAACCCGCTTATCCCGTGGATTCTTCAGAAACCCCTCAGAATCACATGGTAAGAGAGAGGGGGATCCCAGGGAGGCTATGGGTGCGTCCACCACGGGAGTGCGGAATAACGGGACCTGTTCTTCCGCCATCCTATAAAATTTTGCCAACTGGAGCTTAGCTTCTCTGGCCTGTCCAGGCCTAGACCATTCCCTCTTAATAATATCCATGAAAGAGGGCGATAGTGGAAAGCCTGAAAGGTGCTCCCGAATTGGAGGGAAGACCGTGCTTATGTTAAAGCCGGCATCCAATTCTACTGGTGCTGGAAGCTGTATTTGGGGGTCGCTACCCAGGTTCAGGGTATGCTTGATGATGCGCCGGACCTTGGGGAAGGCCTCAGGCATGAATAGGTGGCCCGAGTGGTAGGCTGGTTCCCCCGATTCTTCCTTTGAATCCTCTTTGGAGTAAAAATCCTCCTGAGCAAGAGGGTCCTGACCCACAGGAATTTGGGGCTCCTCTTCAGACACCTCCGGTGAGGCCGAGGGTCCCAGGGACGTTGGGCCCTTGGGACACTTGGGAGGTGGGGAGGCTAGTTCCCTGGACTTCCCAAGGCCTTGACTAGGGGAAGATGTTCTGCGCCATGGCTGCAGCCACAGTGGCCTGGATCATGGCCTGGAGATCTGACCAGGACACTGGCACGGTTGGGCCCTGCCCCTGTGGTAGTGGGTCTTGGGAGGAGCTATCCATCTGAATCTGAAGATCAGATTCCTCTTCAGAGGGCTTGAGGAAAAGCAAATGAACACCATAAGAAAATTATGTTTTTTGAATGGCTCCCCTTGGGGATCCCAGCCCACACAGTGCTTCTTCAGGGAAGATTACTCCCTGGAAAGAAAACAGAGCAGCCAACTGAAGTGGCAGTCTCCTCAGCCTCCCCTCTTCCTGCACCCTCAACCCGGGTGCTGAACCTTTGGAGGGGAGAAGAAGCTATCCATGCTCACTGCTGGTGGTATAGGCAAGAGAGGTGGGGGGGAAAAAGCCTCTTGCCCCATGATGAGCGATCCTCAGGCCTCCAGTCACCGAGGTAGGGAGATTGCGCAGCTGTCAGCAAAGCTGCAGTGGTCTCTAGCGCACCTGCACCGGATTTGGTGTTGGCGGGCTTTTTTGAAGCGGCGCTAATTTGCACCAAAACTAATAGTGCTGTGCTGCGATTATGGAGACTGCCCGGCGGCGCAATTATTCACCCCTTCAATCGGGTCCTCCTGGAGGCGAAAGACTCCTGCGGCCATCACTCTCCAGAGCCTTCCTGGCTCACCCGGGTGAGAGAAGGAGCCCCTAGAGAAGCCGCCTCCACTTGTGCAGGCTGGGTTCCAATCCCTCCCCGAGGGGTAGAAAGTCGGAGAGCCAGAAGTGGGGGGGGGGATAGGCAGTCCCTGCGCTGCCGTAGGAAGCTGCAATAACAGCTCCAAAATAAAAAGAGACCTAGTCCCTACAATAAAGGCCAGAAGAAACTTGTCTGTTGCCTTTGAGAGGCAAGAAGATTCTGGGTCCGAGATGGGAGTTCCACCCCTTTTCAGACTTGTCTTGCCTGAGGAAGGGGCGGAGCCCGGATGCTGTCACCGAGCCCATCTGGATCCCTTGGAGAATGCTGGGTTGATTATCTGCAAGCCTGCATTCAAGACCCAAATGCTACAGTGTGGCAGAGTGAGCTCCCATTATTTGCTCCAGAGTCTGCAAACCTAGCAGTTCAAAAACTTGCAAATGCCGAGTAGATAAATAGGTACCATATATACTCGAGTATAAGTCAATCCGAATATAAGTCAAGGCACCTAATTTTACCTACGAAAACTGGGAAAACGTATTGACTCAAGTATAAGTCGAGGGTGGGAAATGCAGCAGCAACTGGTAAGTTTCAATAATCAAAATCAAAATAAATACCAATAAAAACCTGGTCAGCTTCAGCTTTAGCTGGTAAAGTTTATGCAGTCAGCATTTTACATTTGATTGGCAGTGCATTTAACTCAAATTCACATTCTGTGCTTCACCTAACCTCAAGCTATTACCCATAAACTTGTGACCAGTATTTCCTCACTTTTGAAACCACATTTTCAAATATTTTATTTGTAAAGTCCTACATTATACATAGTTCAACAAAGCAACCTTGACATTTTAATGAGAAAGACAGCTGTTTTTGATAATCCTGTTCCCAGTTTTGCACTTGCACAGCAGTTGGAAAAGTTATGAAAAAGCAGTCATTTACAATTTTCTTCCCATTTAATATTTTACTGTACACTTCATAAACATACTATCTCAATTTTTTTTATTATCTCAAAAGCTGAACAGATTTTGTTTAATGATCCCTGAAAACAGGAAAAATATTTATTTATTATTTTTGTGATTAAATTTATTTGCCATCTATCTCACCATGAGGCTATTCTATTGAAGACTGTGTATTAAAAAAACAATAATTTATTTTAGGATAACTGTACCTGTGCTAAACTGTCAATTCCACCCAGATTGTGAAGAACTTCCTAAAGAAGAGAAAAGAAAGTTAAGTATGTGAAATATATTTCCAATCATATCTACTATTTCATTAGGTTGAGGAGGAAGGGTATAATGTTTGCCCTGCCTACTAAGGAGTTCTATCTGGCAGGACACAGACAGCATGCTTTTACTGCTGTGGTCCCTGCCCTCTGGAACATCATTTCCCTTGAGATGAGATTGATCTCATCCCTGCTTACCCTCTGAAAAATTCCTAAAACTAAAACATGGTTTTTTTTTCATCAGCCTTGGAGATCCAATGATGAATAGCAAGATGGCTCTATGTTGTCAAGTAACTCTTCTTCTACATTCTTGGGTTTTATCATGGGTTATGACTTAGACACTGACTTTGACTTTGAAGAAGTCACTCCAGCATAACCTGCGGAGTATGAGTGACAAGATGCAAAGCCAAAGAACAGTGAAATAATGATATAGGTTCTTCAAGCCTTAGCACCCAATGAGCGCAGAGAAGAGGAGAGCAGAGACATTCCATCAGGCATCTAGCTAAGAAGGCAGTTAATACCTTGATAGTGACAGTTGGCTGCAGCCTGATTTAAAAGGCAATCCTGCAGGAGCAACCAATTCATATATGGCTCTTTATGTCATTTATATGGATTCTGCATGTGACATTATGATTGGTTGACAACCATAATCTGGCTCTTGCCTCATGAACTTGGACTGTTTCATACTATTCTTCTTCTACATCATCACCATCACCACCATCATAGTTGAAAAGAATCTTTTAGGTCTCCTAGTCCAAACCCCTGCTCTGCAGACCCTATACCATTTTGGACAAATGGATATCCATTCTCTTCTTACAAGCCTCCAATGATGGAGTACCCACAACTTCTGTAAGCAAGCCATTCCACTGGTTGATTGTTCTCATTGTCAAGAAATTTCTCCTTAGTTCCACGTTGGTTCTCTCGATTACTTTCTATCGTTTCTTGTCTTGCCTTCTGGTGCTATGGAATCTGTGCATTTGGTTTTCTTCCCTAAGTGCAAAATCTTCCTTTACTCAACATTTGATTTGTTAAATAGGACCTGTGTTCAAGTCTGTCAAGATCCATCTGGATCTTGGGCCTATCTTCTGGGGTGTTGACTATTCCTACCAATTTGGCGCCATCTGCAAAATCAACGAGTTCCCCTTCTATTCCCTTATCTAAATCGTTTATGAAGATATTGAGGAGTATCGGGTCTAAAATAGAACCTCATAATTCCATTAAGCGCTGCATATTGAGTGCAGTATGTCAGTCAGTCACAAATCCTTCTGGTAGTGATACTGTCTATCCCACATTTTTCTAGCTTATCAAGAAGTAGGTTGTAGTCCACTTCGACAAATGTCTTACTGAAATCCAAGTATACTCCTCTTAAATGCTCCTATTAACAGTAAATCATGTAGGCAAGTGTCTCTCACAGTTTTAGTTCGCATACTTTGACTGTTGTTATTTCTTTGACCTTATGTAAATTGTGAATTCATCTGGATGGAGGTAGTGCATCCATTCATGCTCTTCTTGACCTCTTGGCAACTTTTTATACCATTGACCATGGAATATTTTGTTTGACTTAGGTAATAGGGTGAGTGGTACAGTTCTGTACTGGGTTCATCTTCTTCCTCTGAGGATGATTTCAATTAGTATTGAAATGAATCAACAGATCCAACTCATAGCCCCTGCCTTGTGGGGTGCTGCAGGGCTTGGGGCTTTTTCTGCACCTTTTTAATATTTACATCAAACTGATGTCATCATCTGTTACATGGGACAAAATATCATCAGTATACTGATGACAACCAATTATATATCTCAGTCCTGGGAAAAGTGAGTGATGCTGTGGAAGTTCTTTTGTGATACCTGGGGGCTGTGGGGAACAACAGACTTCAACTGAACCTTGACAGAGTGACTGTGGGTAGGCCCTGCATCTGGGAATTTATCATCTTTCATTTTGGATAGTATTCACTACCACAGACTAATTCAGTGCATAATCTGGGGATCCTCCTGGACTCATGGCTGTAGCTCAAAGAACAGTTATCAGCTGTAGCTAGAAGAGCCTTTGTTCAACTTAATGTTGTGTGCCAATTGTGCTCTTTCCTGGATAAAGTGCCTCTTGCTCTATTACTCATGCTCTGATCATCTCCCATTTGGACCATTGCAATGAGCTTTACATGGGGCTACTCTTGAAAGGTATCCGGAAGCTTTAGCGGCTTCACATTGTTAGACGCATTATGCATACTTTTGCTGCATAAGCTTCATTGAGTAGCATTTTGCTCCCAGGTCCAATTCAAAGTGTTGTTTTGAAGTCTTACATGCACGGAGCCAGGTTATCTATAGAACTGTGTTCTTCCTATTACACCATTCTGTTCCACTTTGTCAGGCAGGGAGGATATGTTTCGGACCTTGTCAGTAAAAGAATTAAACAGGTTAGAAGACAGAATTATCTCCATTCTCTGGAAAACTCCCCCTGGGGTGAGGTAGGACCTATTCTCTGGGCCTTTCTGAAATATTTGAAAACATGGCTCTGCTGTCTTGCTTTAGGCTTTCAGAGGAGCATGCAGCCCTGTGGCTGGTTAGTGCTTGAAAGCCCTGTCCCTGCCTTTTAATTAATTTTTAATGATGACTTTAATCATCTTCGCCTCTTTTTAAATTTTATATACTGTATGTTTTAATACTTTTTTACACCACCTTGAGTCCCTCTGTGAGAAAAATGAGTGGTTTCAAAATTTGGCAAATAAATAAATAAATAACAAATAAATAAAATTGTGTGAGAGTCAGTATTTGAAATTAGAAGAACAGGAGGTTTTTTAATTATTTTTCTTTTTATTAAAGTATTCCATGATTTTAAATGCTATTAGGTTTGTATGCCACCTAGTAACACTTCCATGTTTTTAGAGATAGGACAAATATAGTTTCAAAGAATGCTTGTATAAGGAAATAAATTCTTGGAGGAGCATATTAGCAAGGCAGAAACATAGAAGGAATGTGTGCTAATTGGAATAACCTTGAAGTGCTTGGTACTCAGCTTTATTAATGTCTATGATAACGTAACAGATATGCATCAGAAAATGATTCTTTCTTGGGTATGGTAACAGTAGAAGAGCCGGGAAGTAATTTGAGATTTGCCAATTATGAATATCTACGCCTTCATCATCTATCACCTACATATATGTATGACTATATAATTTTTCTCTTTTCCTGAAATATATGAGTGCATAGTTTAGTTTGTAGGAATCCCTTCCATTATTTCCTGGAGTCAATTCCTATAGTGCACATTTTAAATGACTACTACAGTAAGTCTTGATTACTGGTTTAAGAGTCTTGCATTTGAGTCCATGCTAGCAAGCATAAAATTGGTTTAGGCCAATTTAGCAGTATTGAAAACTATATTGCTGTTCTTTTACTGCTTTGCTGAATTGTTATTTATTTATTGAATAAAACATTAAATGCTTTAATGCTTTAATGTTTTTAATGCTTTAATGTCATTTAATAAATAACAAGCCATAGTTATTTAGTCAATTAATTCAATATAACAAAAAAGAATTCTTTTTAATGGACATGTACCTTACTACAATAGTGAAAATAATCAGCTCCTTTAAATTTATTTATATATTTAGAACAATGCTGACAAACTGAAAATGCATTCACCAAATCATTCCATATTATGACCTAAGGAAATACAACTTGTTACTAGAAAGGCCACTGACTTGCATTAATAATTAACCAATAGTTACAGTTCTGTTACAGAATGTAATGCTGAACATTTTAAAAGGTAAACTAAAAGCAAGCCAACCTG
>JANHFQ010126267.1:0-10642 GCA_032468035.1 Aparallactus werneri | reverse complement strand
AGAATTCAGGTGTAGGAACAGAACAAAATTCTTTTATTGGCCAAGTGTGTGGACACACAAGGAATTTGTCTTTGGTGCATATGCGCTCAGCTCTCAGTGTACATAAGAAAAAAAACCACATTTATTTATTTATTTATTGGATTTATATGCCGCCCAACTCCCTAGGGAAAATACATTCATCAAGAATCATAAGATACAACACTTAGTGATAGTTATAAGTTACTAATAAGCAATCAAATCATACAAATAAAAATAATATAGATAGTAAAGATACAAGCAACGTGGAATGTCTCAAGATTTAAACCAGACATCTACTGGGGTCAGAAGGCTTGGTTTGGTCAGGGAAGTTTTTACAAGTTCTAGTGGCCATCGAGAAAATCATAGAATATTAAGGAAGTTTAGATAAGGGAATCTAAATCTGTTGATGACCAAAAAGATGTCATATAGAAGATTGTGGACCTGTGCAAATATAATCCCTTTTATTTGCAGACCAGATATGTGATATTTTCTGATATGCTTTCTGTGACAGTCCCTCAAGTACTCAAAGGTGGTTATCGTGCCCCCTTAATATTCTCTTTGTTAGGCTAGGCATGCCTCCCTCCCTCAACCCTTTATCATGTGGTTTTGTCTCAGGACTGTTCGTTATATTTGTTGCTCTTCTTTGCACACTTTCCAGGGTCTCAGCATCATTTCTGCATCCTGGTGACCGGAATTGGATGCAGTATTCCAAGTGTGGCCTCACCAGTGGGGTGTACAGCAATGCTATCACTTCCATGAGGACACATAGATCCTTTTCATAGTTACTACTGCTGAGCCAGGTCCCAACTATTCTGTACCTGCGTATTTGATTTTTCTTATTGATTGATTGATTGATTGATTTGATTTGATTTGATTTTTATGCCGCCCCTCTCCCAAAGGACTCGGGGTGGCGCACAAGAATAAAACCATAAGCACTTCTTGCCTAAGTGCAGGACCTTACTTTTCTCCCCCCTGAATTGCATTTTGTTAGATGGGTCCCAATGTTCAAATCTGTCAAGATCCTTCTGAAACTCGAATTTATCTTCCAAAGTATTAGGAATTCCCCCCAGCTTGGTACCATCTGCAAATTTGATGAATTAACCTTTAATTCCCTCATCTGGATCATTTATGAAAATTTTGAAGACATGGAACCTGGAGTACTCCACCACATGCTTCCTTCCCTCCCTCCACGCAGATGTAGTTCCATTGTGGGTTACCCATTGAATGTGATTGATCAGCCAGTTGGTTGATGATCGGCCCATTTTCTTCCTTTTCACATGCAAGATATATATCATATATGTTGACAGAAATGCAGAGCGTTCTCCAGAGGCAACGTCTTCCAGCCCTTCTTGGAATGGTCCAACTTCCATGCAACCTTGTGTGGTTACAGTCATTCCAAGAATACAAGTTGACAAGAATCAGCTTCTGATCAGGACCCAATTTTCAGTGAAGAGCTGAGCACACAGAACATTCTTTCCATGAAAATGAAGAAAAACACCCGCTCTGGCCACCAAGCACATTTTCAAAAGCAAGTTACATCCCATCCCATTCCATCCTCCCCCTCGGGGGGGGGGAACATAAATTGACTGGACTGGTCAACAAAGACATTTTCTGGGACGAAAACCCCTATACCAGGGATGGCGAACCTATGGCACGGGTGCCCAAAGTGGCACGCAGACCCATGTTGGCTGGCACGCACAGCCATCACCCATTTCTCTTCTGGGTTCTGGCATGCTGGCCAGCTGGTCTCTTTCGGTTTCTGGCACGCATGCATGTGCGAAGACTAGCTGGTCGATACGCATGCGGCTGAGGAAAACCCAGGTGCCAGCATGCACATGCCGGCCAGGCACGTTCCTCATGGGTGTTCTCAGTGGTGGTCTGCTGGCACCCCAACCCAAGCCCCAGGAATGATGACAACGCTTCCCTCTGAGGCCGGGAAGGGGCTCTGGCTTTCCAGCAAAGGGAGGTGGCATTCCCCCGCCCAACTTCCTCTCTTTGCCGGCAGAGCTGGCACATACGCACCGGACAGCTGATCTTGCGTGCATGCACATAAGACAGGGTGGCTGGCATGAATGTGCATGCCAGAAACTGGAATATTATGTGCTCTTTCAGTTTCCAGTATGCGGGAGCGCGCACTCACTCACTCCCATTTTTGGCACTCAGTGCCAAAAAGGTTCGCCATCACTGCCCTATACCCACTCCAGACAAGTTCAATTCTTATGCAACTATTGTGGAAATGGACAGAAGGGGTCAGAGATGAGCCAACGAGACAGAGAGCACAAGGAGCCACGTCAAGGGGAACATGAGGGTCACCTGCTCTTCAGGAGGCTGAACAGCAATGAGAGCGATGCATAGGATAAACCAGAAACTGTTGTTGCCAACAGAGATGAAGGGAGAAGGTAGATAGATAGAAGATAGAACCCCCTGCTCAAACAGGAGACTCTGTACCAGTCTGTTCAACCTTTTCTGGAAAACTTCCAGGGATGGAGACCCTCCTTATGGCTGTGCAACCCCTAGTGTAAAGGTATCTCGATGGCTCTGGGCCAGGGCTGACTGACCACCTCCCCATCTTTAGCTTTAGCTACCCAAACGAGTAGGAATGCTTTGTACTTTTGACCAATGTGAATGGCAATTTTTACCTGCAGCTTCTTTGATTGTCACTTGGCACTTGGGAGCCCTGAGCTCTCTCTGAATGGCTGTTGTGCTTCTCTCTCCATGCAGCTCTGCAGACAAGGTGAGGCTCCATTTCATCAACCGGGATGGAGAGAAATACTCGGTCAGCGCCAAAGAAGGGGAAAGTCTGCTGGAGGTTGTGATAAATCAAAATATTAACATCGATGGCTTTGGTTAGTGGTGAGATTCTACCTTTCTCTCTTCAGGCTCTATTGGTTACTAATAATCCATTCTTTTAGGAGTTCGCAAGATTGTTTTACAGACTGGTCTAGGCACCAAAACACCCACCTCCTGAGATCTGTACCTCGCCTGTGTTCACATACAGGAAGCCTTACGGGTCCCAAATCTTCAATTCTGAGGGTTGAAATATCTCTTCCACCCACAGGCTCGGAGAATGAACCCTTCCCCCTGGGCTGCAGATACTCACCGCTAGCACTAGCTCAATCTTCTTCCGGTCAAAGGATGCTTCTCATCAGCCTGCAGGGGTGATGGAGCCATTTTGTGACTAGGATGTGGCTGCCATTTTGTGAGTGCACCCACCACACACTTTTCACATTCCAAGTGTGCCTCTACCACTAAAGTATGCCCACATCCAAACGATCATCTCTTTCACTCAAGTATTTACTTAAGTTTGCTTCATCCATCCACTCCATTTACATGAAGAATAAAATACAAAGCAGCAGTTTCCTCCACACTTGGATCCCCAGAAAAACTTGGGGACAGCAATAACCAAGCCCCAGTTTGTTTCTGAATTTATTTTAATTTCACACCTATAATATGTAACGTAGCTCCATCCAACCAACACCCAGACTATATTTTCTTGCAGCATGGCACCATTTGCTTTCGTTGGTGGTCCCACCTTTCTAAAATTGAGGGTGGGAAGCTGACGCTTTTGATTTTTGGTGGCTCTCCTTATCAGCAGGCAATGCTGTAAACCCGCAAAAGGAGCCTTGCATGGCTTCTGCCGCTGACAGTGGCCTCTCTTCTCCTGCAGGCGCGTGTGAGGGCACCCTGGCCTGCTCCACTTGCCATCTGATCTTTGAGAAAGCAGCGTTTCAGCAACTGGGTGAGATCAGTGACGATGAACTGGACATGCTGGACTTGGCCTATGGACTGACTGACACGTAAGCACCCCGGGTGCCCCTTCCTGGCTCTGAGTGCATGGAGGGGGGGAGGGGGGCATTTCAGGCACTTCCAACTCTGCCCTCTGGCCATGTTTCAATTAAAGGGAGAATACAAATTGCTCATCTACCTGACTCTGAGGACTCCTTCCTGGGGAGCAACCCCAAGCATGTTGCAACTGTTGCGTAGATGTTGGTGAGCTCAGTCAGTTTGCCACATCCGGAAAAAAGTTTGAGAAGGCATCCTACGGGATCCTGCCCAGCCTCATATAAGTGGAATCATAATTATAGAGGAGAATTGCTTGCTTATCCAGCTACTTTCTGGACCAATTTGCCTTGGGCATCCCTTTATAGGGTAAAGGTAAAGGAAACTCACTGCCATCTCTAGGGGCTACAGCTCATCTCTGGCCATTGAGCCAGCACTATCCAAAGACATTGCTGCGGTCATGTGGCCAGCATGATGTCACGGGGCGGTTATCTTCCCACTGAAGTGGTACCTATTTATCTAGTCACATTTGCATGCAGTTGACTCGCTAGGTGGGCAAGAGCTGGGGTGAGGCTGGGTGCTCACCTTCTGCGGGACGCTTGGGTCTTGAACCTGGACTTCTGATAAGCCCAGTGTCTTAACTACTGAGCCACCAAAGAGTCTTTTGGATTTTTATTTTGTCATTCTCAGCTCTTAGGATGGCATTTTGAGCTGCATCTAAGGGCTGAACTCACAAGGGCATACAGCGGGTAAACCTGGCAACAGATTAGCTGATGCATGCTAGGAAAGTGATGCCCAAATCCAGATTTTTGCATCTGCTTTTCAGATCTCGTCTGGGTTGCCAGGTGTGTGTGAAGAAATGGATGGATGGCCTGACCGTCCAGGTGCCCACGGAGGCTTCAGACATCAGGAGAGAACTGGAAGTGGAGAAACAAAAGAAACAGTAGTCGAAGCACATGACATGCCCTGCAAATATTATCCTGACCCTGTTAAAAGAGGGGAGGCCTTTACTTTCCAGACTGAAAGCAAACACCCTAAACCAACCAAACCCCATTTCTGAGTTTACATAACTTGCTGTACCCAACAAACACAAGCATACGGTGGCTTAATATGACAGCTTAGTTATACGTGGAAAGAATCACTGGGTCATCTAACCCCTTAACCATGTGCCACACAGCCCCATTTTAGCCCACGTTTAGGCTGTGGTGCCAGGCCAACTCCTAAAGGGGTTCAGAATCTGTAGCCTCAAGCAACAAGCCCGAATTGGGATGAAAAATTGGTGATCTGTGGTGCTCATTTCTGCCAGAGAGATTGAGAGAGACTGCCGTACATCTGCTGTTTCCAAGGAAGCTTCTTTATAGCTTGATAGAATTGATGGGAGAAAGATGGTGAAGTCCCAAAGGAGCAGCCTGTTCCAAGCCCATCAGTCATGGGCTACATTTCCCCCCTTCGAATGGGCTCTTACCTGGAGCCACCCCCAGGGGCCATTCTGTCAGGCAGAGGAGGAGCAGGATTCACCCCCACTGAGCCAGCGAAAACAAAGTCAAGCTCCGTCTCCGAGTCTGGCCCTGTGCTCCCCTTGGAGGTTTCCCTTCTACCAAGTCTGGTCCCGAGCCCAACTTTGGCTCTTCTAGACTGGAGGCCAACCCACATCTGAGCCGATCCCTGGAGAAGACAAACACTGGATTCCACAGAGAGAGATGCAGTGAATGATTAGTGTCCGTTCCTGGCTATGAAGACCACTGCGGATTATTTCTTTGCAGTGCGCATTTTTATTGTGCATTTTCACAAAATGTATTTGGAAGAATTTCCCCTTTACAGCTACTCATGTCAAATATTATTCTGTTGGAAAGATAGGAATAAAAACTTTCAAAACAAACCAAGGAAATATCTGGCAATTGTCAGATGGGGAGATGCAACTTTTTGTATGTGAAAATCTGTATAACCTGGGAAGGCAGTCAAAGCTCTGCATGGAGTAAATTTACACTACTGTAAATTGAACTAACTACTGATGTCAGGACTTTCCATCGTTGTGAAACTATATAATATGAAACAATATACAGCATATAGTAAATGTATCAAATCTCCTGTTGCACCATATTAGGAGCACTTTTGAAGTCTCCCTGAGAAATCTCCACTGCACTTTAGGCGTGCCATGATAATTGTTTCTCACAGTAACTAATCAGATTCCCCCCCCCCCCCAAAAAAATCCTTGATCTTACAGAGATTTGGAGTCTAGGAGACAAAAGGGACATCAAAGAGGATGTATTCTGAACAGCTTGATACCACTGGCAAACTTTAGTAATCAAATAGTAAATTCTGGACTAAAAACACTTATTTTTAAATGCAGTTTTTATATTTGACCATGTTTATCCATCACATCAACCTCTCTTTGCCATAGCAAGGCCATTTACATTTCACTGAGGATGATTAAATAAATGTTTCTTGGTACTGTTTATGTTAGTGTTCCCAAGAGATTATTTTGAGTAGTTTGACATCAAACTATACTCTTCATTTCAAAATAAGCATTTAAAAAATACTAATTCTTGCCTCTCTGAACCAGGCTCAGCAGAGACCAAAGATGGTCTGCAAATGGTAGTTGAGTCCAGTTCCACCCGCATCCCCCAGTTTGCCAGTCACAATTGATCACGTGTTCACTGCCTTGTCCGGAATCTGAAGTCCTTCCAATTGCAACTGGCTTGGGCAAATGCCTGGAAGTCAAGCCACCTCTTCCTACAATGAATCGGGTACAGAGGCCACTCTGCAGACTTGTCTTGGGAGGGGATCTACCTTTGGTCATTTGAATTTGATTTTGATGTCAGTGCTAAAGGTGTATCCCTGATTCCCCACCAATTTTCAAATAACCTGCAAGAGCAGGGGAGGGGAAGGGGTTGGGAGGAGAGTGGGGGGAAATTGGCTAGAAGGCCAAAGACTGGGGATTGGATCACACAATATTTTGGACTAGCCAAAAATCCTCCTGAGGCATTATGTGGTTCAAAATGTGGGACACCCAACCAGTGTTTCAGTGGTTGTGTGAACTGGAGGCTTTTAAGAAGAGTCTGGGCAGCCACTTGTCTGGAATGATACATGGTCCTCTGCTTGAGCAGGGGATTGGACTAGACCTCCAAGGTCTCTTCCAACTCGGTTATTCAATTATTATATTGAATAGGGGATGCATAGGTTAGGGCTTTGAATTTAGCATAGTACAGTATGCAAATGCGTCAACCATGTTTAGATTCTGCATGTGACAGGAATCTATCTGAATAACAGTTTTGGAGGCAGTAGAGAACTTCTGGGGAGAGCAAAAAGGGAGAGGTGCCTCCTGGGTGGAGATGAAAGACTCAAGGAAAATAAGTGCATAGAAGGGTGGGAGAGGATCCAGTATCCAGGGTCCCAAGGAGAAGAGCAAAGGTCAGGAGCGACCAGGGAGGCCCACAGAAGAGTCACTGGAATTCCAAAGCCAGCCCAGCCCAAGTCCAGGTTAGGGCTCTAGAGCAGGAGCCCCCAACTACGGCGGGGCTTTGAGCCTTTTGGAACTGGGCCATGGAAGTGGTGACTGAGTCCGCGTTTATGTGAGCATGTGGGTGAGCGTGTGCGCATGCCCACAACTCATGCAAGTGGAGCTGTGCGTGCATGCATACTCACCCATCACACACACCCAACAATCCCCTCTCCCCTCCCCCGGTCTGCAAAGTCTAAAAGGTTCAAGAACTCTGCTCTAGAGCAGGGTTTCTCAACCTTGGCAACTTGAAGATTTGTGGACTTCAACTCCCCAGCCAGCTTTGCTTCAAGCTGCCAAGGTTGAGAAACCCTGCTCTAGAGGATGAAGCCGGGCTCCAAAAGTACGGGCAACCAAGAGTCAGCATCCCAGGTGGTCCTTCATATTACTCTGGAGCAGTCCTTCAAATTGCAAAGGGAAACAGATTGACAAATCCCGGACACTGTTTGCATGAGGGAAGTGTTCTCAGGCACCGAATTTTGTACTAGGGACTTACTTTCCTGGTGGTGAGCCAACCTGAACAGGTGGCAAAATCATTCAGGTTACTCTGGAATATTCCTTCAGTCTCCTTCCTTACCAGCTGCCCTGACTTCTACATTCTGTTCCCTGGCAAGACGGGCGGCTCTAGTGATGAGCCTGGATGTGGACAATGCTGGGCAGAAAGCCAAGGTTAGGAAGTGCAGGATATGTTGTTTAAACAAGCAAGGAATTTAACTTTTAAAAATAATTTTATCTGGGTTGTACCCTATCTGTATCGTCTTAACTGCTGTTCCTGCCAACTTCATGTCATCTTCAAATTTCATCCCCTCTCTAAGTCATTTATGAAAATATTTCAGAGTGCTGGGCCTAAAACAGAACCTTGGGCTACCCCACTGTGTACTCCCGTCCATAAAGATGTAGTACTATGTTGAAATCCATACATCTTGAACTGGCCAATTTATATTTTCTTAGCTGACGTTGTTATAGGAAGTTTTATAACTATCTGAACACATATTAGACATTATGCCCAATTAGATCATGCAGGATTTACATTTTGTTTACTGGACTGAGTTGCAGCAGAGACTACAACTCCAAATATGGGCAAATGGGAGAACTGCAAACTTCTAAATTCAACAGTAGAGAGGACATTGAGCATTTCTACAAATCTAACTTGTGCCATTTTGACATTAAAATGTCCTCTTATTTATTTATTATTTATTTATTATTTGGACTTCTATGCCGCCCTTCTCCTGAAGGACTCGGGGCGGCGTACAACATATTAAAAACAAGCAATACAAAAATTAAGAATATATTAAATTTAACAATCCAAATAATCAAATTCTAAAAAATGGTGGAATAAAAACAATTTAAAATACCTAAAAAATCTAAAAATGCCCGACGTGATCCTAATATACCTGATAAAAAAGCCACGTCTTCAGGGCACGGCGGAAAGATTGAAGATCGGGGATCATCCATAGCTCCGGTGGCAAGGTGTTCCAGAGGGTAGGAGCTCCCAAAGAGAAGGCTCTCCTCGTGGGGGTCTCCAGTCGACATTGTCAGGCTGAGGGCACCCTGAGGAGGCCGATTCTGTGGGAGCGAACCGGGCGATGGGAGGCTATCGGTGGCAGAAGGTGGTCTTGCAGATATACTTATTTAATTGGTCTTAATTCCTGTGCTTTTGTGTTATAATTGTAAATTGCACATTAGAGGGCAAAATGGAGGTCATTGCTTGAGGTGGCTAGAAGATTTTGCTCTCTTCCCCATTTTTCCCTAACAGAGTCTATGTTGTGACTACCCTACAGCTAGCTGGATGGGCACCCAATTGTATCACTCTGAAGGTTTCCTCAATCATTATTATGATATTGTACCAATCATGATGGCAAACTAGAAACACAAGTGTATTGAAAAAACACCCACAAAGATGTGACTGTGATAATGCAACTTATTAACATATATGGTGGACATGTAAAAAAGTTAAGGCATTTTGGATTAAAATTTGGTGGCATATGCAGAAAATTCATAAGAGAAATATAAAGTTTACACCATAACTATTTTTGTTGGGTATTGTTACAGATTGTACTGTTATACACTAAATTAAACTAAATTGATGTTAAATTTAATAACTGCAGCAAGACTTTTGGTGGCACAGTACTGGAAGAAGGAAGACTTTCCGACATTACAAGAATGGACATTGAAAGTCTCAAATTTAGCAGAAATGGCGAAAATTTATGCAAACCTAAAGGACCATACACAAGAAAGATATATTATGGACTGGAAAAATTGGATTGATTATATTCAAAACAAATATAGATCTAAAAAAGTTTCAATTAGCATATGAGTGATGAAGGTAAGGATTAAAGATGAGTTTTATATTTATTAAGTAGATGTTTTATAATTTCTTCTTCTTTTAATTAAAAATTATGTTAAAAAGATTGAATAGTATTATATGGATTTATGTTGATTTTTAAGGGTGTTAAGGAGTTTAGGGTTCTAATGTGCTTATAGATGGTTAGTACATGTTTGATCTAGATTTCTATTAGTAACAATGTCCTGTAATTGAAAAAACAAAAGTCATCTCCAACATATAGTGTAACGACTGTAGCAGCCACTATGTAGGACAAACAGACTGAAGACTAACTGAACACATCCATGAACACCAACTTGTAGTCAGAAGACAGGATGAAAACTTTAATTTTACAACATATTGACAGACTTGCCCATAGTTTCAACTGGGAAACTGTGACCATGCTAGACCAAGCTGAGTTCAAAACTGCTAGAGAATTTCTAGAAACCAGGCACTCTGAGAAATTAGCCATCAATAGACGCATAGACATAAACAATAATTACATACTGTGCAAAAGAAGCAATCAGCAAGCCAAAAAGGAAACAAAACTACCAAAACATCTCCCCACCAGCAATCAACACCCAGATGAGCATAGATTAACTCCAAGATTCATATCAGACCAACAATCAAAAAGTAAACAACACCCCAACCAAGGAACTGCCAAACAAGCCAGCAGTAAACAGCCCAACAAAAGAACCTCCAATCTCACTACCCACAAACACTGAAAGGGCAAGCCACTAGAATATAATGTGAGAGTAAACTCCCCCACCCTTACTAGCACTGATGATATTATCTAGCTTGGGTACTGAAATGTCTGCAAGAAAACAATCAAGCTCAGAGAGCATGAAGAACCTCTATAAGATTGTAGCAGCAGCTGGCTGTTCCATAGGGATGCATGGAGAATGGATAGTCATACCAGCAGCCTACTTCAAGATCAATGTACCTTAAATCAGTGTTTTTCAACCTTTTTTGGGCAAAGGCACACTTGTTTCATGAAAAAAATCACGAGGCACCTACTCTGT
>JANHFQ010123926.1:0-10662 GCA_032468035.1 Aparallactus werneri | reverse complement strand
CGGACCGCGCTGGCTCTTTGGCTTTGAAATGGAGATGAGCACTGCCTCCTAGAGTCGGAAATGACTACTACGTAGTCATTTATACTTACCTTTACCTTTATACTATAATATATCCTACCACTATTCAATATATTATACTCTATTACTATTATTACTTACTACTCTAGTACAATTACCTATGTACTATGCTCTGCACCATGACTGTCCAACCTTCACCACTTTAAGACTTATGTTCAACTTCTACAAGTTGGCTGGCTGGGAATCCTGGGAGCTGAAATCCACAAGTCTTAAAGTGTCCAAGCTTGACAGGCCCTTCTCTACCTTATTACCTGGATGCATCAATATTTCTTTCTTAGGTCTTTTCTGTCTTAAGTCCCCTCTCTCCAAGATTTCTTTCTTTCTTTTTTCCTGTTAAAGTAAAGTTTTTACATCTTTTTTTACATTGTACTTTATCTAGCTGGGCATCTAAACTTCTTGTCTTTTGGACCATCCACTCCTTCTGAAAAAATAAACACCTTCTTTTATTTGGCTGGTGTACTCTATTTGCTGGTGATTGCAGAGCTCTCCTCCCACACCTGTGCCAAGTTGCTGCTTTATTGGCAATTCTGCCGTGCTAACACCTGGGGGGGGGAGGCTCAGGTGGGAGGGAAAGAAAGCAGCACAGGTGGTTGCAACTGGGTCCAAGCAGCTTCCTTTTCCATAAAGCTATACAGAACCCATGTTCTATTAATTCCTTACATTCCCTTGTTCCCATATTTATACAGTTACATATACCATATCCTGTACATCTGCTTAAGGGTATTAACGGTTACTGACACCCATATATGGTATAGGAGGAACTGAAAATGCATTGATGCGGATAAAAAGCCGTTATGGGAGTAACATATATGAATAAGAGGGTTGTCTGGGTCAACAAGATAAAAATATAACAGGCCAGCACAGTGATTTAATGAAGAAGACAAAGCATTTTAATCTCTTGACCAAAGTTTAAGGCCTAGTACCAAGAAGATTTGTTCAGACCTGAATTTCTTCCTCTTTATCCTGATGGCCTGGAACCCTTTTGTCATTTGTTTATCCAGTGCAGTGGGCTAATTATTTACGCAATGTTGAGGAAAGTGAAATTCAAACATTTTATTTCTGCACAGAAGAGGCACATCTGCTGAACACTTTCAGCAAAAAGAAGAGAGACCAGAGACAGGTTTACCTCAGGTTTTTATACTGTTTGCTAAAGGAAGTACAAGATTAGTTTTACTCATTGGTTATGTACCATTTCCTGGGTGTACTGGCTGCATATACACACTCCCATGTAGCATGTTCTGACCCAGAATACTCTTGGCATGATCTTTAAATTGCTCATTTTAATATTTAGGGGTTGTATTTATAGCATGGTGATGATGAACATTTGCTCATTTCTGGACCCCTCATGGGATTCTTTGCCCACAGCTTTTAAGCTGAATGGGTAGGTTGGTACTTACTGTGAACCTCCATTCTCTGTGGACTCCACACTGGGCTCGGCTGCAATTGGGCTCCGCCCCCAAGCAGGCAAGTCAAACTCCTGGGGTGGAGCTCCTGAAGAACCCAGAACAGCAAAGCCAATGCATCTGAGAACCCAAAGGAGTCATCCACCACCGGATCGAAAGTGCATGGACCCTGGATCCACTGCAGGCAGGCGAGACCATCTGTAGACCACCTGCAAAACAACTGCCCTGACAGCCTCCAAAGATGTCAGGTCAAAGCCAACGGAGGAACTAAAACCATCAGCTGAGACCCGCGGAAGGCAAGGCACCTGGAGGACAGAAATGGGCGGGGCGTCGAGCCCAATGTGGAGTCCACAAAGAATGGAGGTTCATGGTAAGTACCAACCTACCCATTGTTCAGTGGAAGCTCCACACTGGGCTCGGCTGCATTTGAGTCATACCTCAGCAGTACTTAAGGGAGGGAAGCCTGACCGGATGGTGCCGCAGACTGTAGCACCCACGGACCAAACTCAGAATCTCTGGATGCATACCTATCCACCTTTTAGTGGTGGATGAAGGTGTGGGGAGAGCTCCAGGTAGCTGCCCTACAAATCTGCTTGAGAGAAGGGCAAGTCCTGTAGAAGGCATATGTAGAGGCTCCTCTAGTAGAGTGAACCAGAATGCTGTCATGCGCAGATAGATCCCTAGACTGATAGGCCAAGACAATGGCCTCTCTGATCCACCTGGAGATGGTGGCAGGAGTGACCTTGAAGCCCTGATTGGTCGCCTTGTAAGACATGAAAAGATTTTTAGTCTTGCGCAAGGGAGCAGTCTTATCCAGATAAAACAGGAAATCTCTCCTGGCATCTAGACAGTGCCACTCCCTTTCCTGGGCCAAGGATGATGACGCATAGAAAGAAGGCAACACGGTCTTGGCTAAGCGATGGAATAAGGAGTTCCTCTTGGAGGGGTCTGGCCTGAGCATGACTATGTCCCTGCTAACAGTGCACAATTGAGGCACTGTAGATAGAGCAGCCAACTCTGAAACACGTCTAGCCAAGACGATAGCTATCAGGAAGGCAGTCTTAAACAAAAGGATCCTGAGAGAACAGGAAGCCATAGGCTTGAAGGATGCCTGAGCTAGGGCAGTCAGCACCACGCAGAGATCCCAGGTGGGGGCTTGGACCACCAGCGGGGGATTAAGCAGACTGACCCCCCTCAGGAATCTCTTAATGTGAGGATGGGCTGCAAGGGAGGTCCTCTTGGGGTAACCCAGCACCGCCGTGATGGCAGAGACCTGTCGGCATAAGGTGGCTGTGCTGAGACCCCTGTTCAAACCGGCCTGCAAAAACTCCAGCAGCTGATGGATCTGCAGGCATTCCGGGTCAAAGGACCTTGCCGAACACCATCTGGAGAGCACCACCCAGGTGTAATTATAAATGCGGCTAGTGGAAGCTCTCCGACTCGCCAAAAGGGTAGAAACAATGGGCATAGAGTAGCCTCAAGCCCTCAGCCAACACCTTTCAACCTCCACGCAGTGAGTTGGAGGAGGTGCAGCTGGGGATGCTGCAGTGGACCCTGAGAGAGAAGATCCTCCCGTATCGGCAAGCGAAGAGGAGCATCAATGGCAAGATCCAGCAAGGTCGTGAACCACAGACACTGGGGCCAGAAAGGAGTGATCAAGATGAGGTCCGCCCTTTCCTCAACCACTTCCTGAGAACCAGAGGAAGAAGCTTGGTCGGGGGGAAAGCGTAAAGGAGACCTCGCAGCCAAGGCAGGTGAAGTACGTCGATGCCCCCAGATGATGGGCAGCTCCCCCTGCTGAAGAACAAAGGGAGTTGGGTGTTGAGGTGACAAGCAAACAGGTCCATCTGAAAAAGACCGAACTGAGACTGGAGGCTCCTGAACACCTGTGGGTACAGGCACCATTCTGCACTGTCCAACGAATATTGTCCAACCCTGGGATGTATTCCGCCTTGATTGAGACCACCATCTGCTCCACCCAGAGGAAAATCAAGCGGGCCAACAGCTGGAGGGGCTTTGACCTCATACCACCCTGGTGGTTTAGGTAAGCCTTGGCACCCATGTTGTCCATGTAGATCAGGAGATGTTGATCCCAGACACGAGGCTCCAACTCTCTCAAGGCCAAAAGGACAGTCTGGAGCTCCAAAAGGTTGATGCTCTGTCTGGCTTCCAACTGAGACCACCTGCCCTGCATAGCGTGATCGCCCAGGTGAGCACCCTACCCGAGGAGGCTCGCATCCATGTGTAAGATTGTGCGGTCCAGCCATAGGAATGGGGATCCCTGCTGGAGCCTGGAGGAGAGAAGCCATCAGCTGAGATCCTCCCTGGAGTCCCCATCCAGAGTCAGGAGCTGGGCAAGGCGATAGGCGATGGCCTCCTGGAGCGGTAGCAAGAGCTGCTGGAGCGCCTTTGAACGAAACCTCGCCCAGGGGATGATGTCGAAACAGGACACTATCATCCCCAGGAGCTTGTTCAACAGTAGATAGTCTGGGTTGGCCAAGGACTGGACCCTGGTGGCTAGGACCTGGATTTTCTCGTCTCTCTGGCAAGAGGAACACCATGCCCCGAGTGGTGTCTATCACTGCCCCCAAGTGAAGGATGGACTGGGAGGGAATGAGACAAGACTTCTCCCAGTTCACTAGAAAACCCAGAGTGATGAGAGAGGCAATTGTCCACTTGAGATGATGCCAAGCCAGGGGAAGGGAGGGCGCTCTTACCAGAATATCATCCAGGTAAGGGTACGCTGAGATCCCCTGCAGGTGGAGGGCTGCAATCACCATCAGCAAAACTTTGGTGAAGACCTTTGGCACCAAGGCAAGGCCGAAGGGCAACACCTGGAATTGAAAATGTCTGCCATTGTAGCAAAAATGTAAGAACTGGTGGTGGCCGTTGCAGATGGGGACATGGAGATAAGTGTCCGCTAGGTCCAAAGACACCATGAAGTCCCCCCACTGAAGGAGACCCAGGATTGAACGGGGGGTCTCCATTTTGAACACTGGCCGGGTCAGATGGCGATTGACCCACTTGAGATCGAGAATTCAGCTGAGGCTCCCCCGACGTCTTCGGAACCATGAAGAAGGGAAAGTAGACCCCCATCCTTCACTGGGACAAAGGGACCCACTCGATGGCTGCGCAAACGAGAAGGTGATGAATTGCCTGCAGGTTCAGGTATGTTTTGCTTGGTTGTGAGGATGTGAGACCTGCAGGAATCTCGACTTCGGGATGAGTCGGAACTCGAGGGCATAACCCAGTCTTAAGGGACCCAAGCATCCGTGGTGACGGACTCCCAATGATCCACGAAACGTTGGGAGTCGGCCACCCATGGGGGAACAGTCATTGAGTCTTGCCGGCAAATGGCTTGGGTTGCTGGTGCTGCTTAGGCCGCTACTTCCTGGAGTGCCAAAATGGCTGGCGGTCCCTATTGAACCCAGGCTGCGAGTGGGGTGCCAGGGTACCCTGAAAAGGCCAAAAGGGCTGCCTGGCGTGGGTAGGCCCCAAGGCCTTAGGCCCTGGTCTCGTGGGAAGAGACTTCCCCTTGTCGTTAGTGTCCCGCAAGAAAGGGATTGAGATCCTCGCCAAACAACTTAGTCCACCGGAAGGGCAAGTTGATAGGTCTAGCATGCGCGGAACTCTCAACATCCCAGTTATGCAGTGTTAGAGGAGGCCATGGACCTTGTCGACAACTGGAAGGCATTGCCCGTGGTGTCCACAGCGAAAGCAGCAGTGCTGGCGATACGCTTTAGGTCAGAAAGTGCAGACCTGGGGAGCTTGACCCACTCCGTGAGCCTCTGGCACCAAAGCACCATTGCTCGGCAGGAGAGGGAAGCCAACACCGAGGCCCGAAGAGTCCTGGCTGAGGCATCGAAAGCCCTCAATGTGCTTGTCCACTGGGTGGTGAGGAAAAGACTCGGAGTCAGCAGGCAGGGTGGACTGGGGCCTCAAGGCCGCAATGGGAGCATCCATGGTGGGCAACTGAAAACACAAGGAGTGCTCCCCCAGGATAGAATATTTATTTATTTATTTTTAAAAATTTATATGCCGCCCAATCCCTAGGGACTCAAGGCGGCATACATAATCTAAAATATATAAATAGAATAAAACCCTCAAACAATGACAATTAAAATAAGAATAAAACCCCTGAGTGGAGTGAATAGCAAGCCAAGGCATTAGGCCTGGTCTCCTTGGGGCGCAGGATAGTGGCCCACTCCCTCCGGAGGGTGACCTACAATGGAGTGGGTAGACGGAAACCTCTACGTACCTCCTGGTGGAAAGGAAGCACCGAGCTCACATCATACGCTGAGGAGGAGGGTGTGGGAGCAGCCTCCTCCGGGGCACTCAGGTCAAGGGTGCTCACCATGCCCCTGAGTAACTTCTTACAGGCCTCCAGGGTGAAAAGGCGATCCGAGGGTCTGGAGGGTTCCTGATCCTTGGCCGAGGAATAAGACTCTGACCCACGCTCAAAGGAGTCCAGGGAATCGGAATCCAGGGCCTCCTCATCATCCAACTCTCCCTCGGACAGCTCAGGGAGGACTGCCGGTAAGGAAACTGTAGCAGATTTTTTGGACCACTTAGGAGCTGAGGGTGAAATCTCCCGGGGCTCCAGCGGCAGCTTAGGTGCTGGGCGCTTAGCCGCTCCCCAAGAGGGAGTAGGAGGGGCTAAAAGATGCCTTGAAGTCGGCCAGAGCAGTCGACAAGGAAGAGGCAACTGACGTCTGCACCATTTCCTGCATAAAGGCCTGCAGATCCTCCCAAGTAATGGTCGCAGGGATCGCTTGAGCGGCCTCCAGTGGAGTATCTTGAGGGTACTGCTCCATGATCCTAGGAGGGAAGAAGATGAAGGCCATAAGGACACGGGCCCCTGGCCGGCGAGGGGAAGATCCCGAACGGGGGTCCATCCCAGTGCCTGGAGAGGTGCGAAAAGGCATGGTAACCCGACGCGACAGGGAAACCACCTAGGAGGAACATGCCCCAACCCTGCCAGCGGGGGAGCTCTCCAACATCCCTCCAGGGATGCAGCATCGGGTAAGCATGCAAACCACGGCTATGGGCCGGGTCGCAAGATGCCACCTCAACCAAGGTGAAGCTTGCAGGAGTATCCCAGGAGGGTGGAAGCCACAGCTGCAGGAGCCTCGAGAGGGCCTGACAGGAAAGGCCCGAGGTGAAACCAAAATGGCGGCGAACCGCATGGCACAAAAACCAGCGGTCTTCACCATCGAGCAGGCCAAAGAGCCCAAAGCCCACCTCTACCGTGGGTGGGCACGGGAGGAGCCGCCCAGAGCAACTGGGTAGCCTCCGCTCCCAGGGGGCCCCAAGGGGAACCGGGGATGGGAGCAAGGAGCAGTAGGCTGCAAAAAACAAAATGGCGGCTGCCACGAGGGCAAGGCCCTGTGGGGCAGAGAGCCAGGAATCCTGGGCCTGCTTGTGCCTCATGGCCTGCGGTACACCACCAGGCCAGGGCCAAGGCGGCAAACTTCTCCTTCCCCACCAATGGGAGGAACCATCCCTAACGACAGCCTCTGCCTGGCCAATCGAAGAAAAGGCCGTAGCGGGAAGGAAGCCACAAGACCGTTGATGGCGGCCGCGTGTGAGGAGGCTGCCATCGCCTCGCTGGATCCCGGCCTACAGGTCAATCTCGACCGTGAGATGCAATGGAAGTGTCCTGTACAGGAGAAGCCACCCAACGCGACTGGGGTCTTCCGCAGCCAGAAAACCCTCCCCGGGGAATGCTGGCGTGGGAGCAAGAGGCTGATCGCCCAGGATCGGCCGTAGCTGAAAGAGCTGGCAGCGCAGCCACTGCCATGGCGGGCTGCGATGAATGCGGGAGTCCTCACCAGACGCTGTCTCGAGCCTCAGCGAACCTTGCTGAGACCTCCTGAGGTGAGGCACATTGTAAGCCGGTAGGTCCTGAGCATGGGGAGGGGTGGGGAGGAAATGCCCCCACCCTCTGAGGGTGGACCCAGCGACCAAGAGCCCCTGCAGCGTCTGAATATCTCCAAGAAGAGAGCAAAAACAGCCTGGAAAGAAGAATAATCTCTGCTGCAAGTAGAATTGTGACCTGACTCTTGCTGAGGCAAGGAAGGACTGGGTTCTTCAGGAGCTCGACCCCAAGAGTTTGACTTGCCTGCTTGGGGGTAGAGCCCAATTGCAGCCGAGCCCAGTGTGGAGCTTCCACTGGAGAATGTCATTTCTTTATTCCAGTAACGGGCACACTTGCAACATTTTCTAGAACTGTTTTTTTTTTACCATATCTGTAAGGGTCTGCCTCTCCTCCCCACTCAAGAATGTAAAGAACTCTTGAAAACGGAGTTTTCAAATGCAGTTTGGGAGATGAAATCTCACCAGGATCAAGGTTGACTCAGGCTTCCAACCTTCCGAGGTCGGTAAAATGAGGACCCAGATTGTTGAGGGTAATATACTGACACTGTCCTGGGAACTTCTCCCAGGAGGATGCCTTCTCACTGCCATCTTCCTGCAACTGTCAGAATGGAAAAATACCACATGGCTCCCCTCCTATCCATTCCCAAATAGATGAGAAAAGCGACAGGATACAAGTTATAAAATAGCAGTTGTCAAATACATAGGCAATAAAAGAAGATATACATCCGAGGTCCCTCCCCTTCTCCCAACTGAATGGCAGTATCAGTATTCATCAGACTGCAATACCCTCTTAAGTGGTCTGTGCCTTCAGCTTTTTATTTTTAGCACACACTTGTGCTGATTTTTATTTGTAGTTAACACCTGTTGGCAAGCTTATGTTTATGTGATTTGGGTTGCTGGTTGTTGAATCTTAGGAGAGGCTTCTATTTAACTAGCAATTCACTATGGAATAACTTGAGGTATAGCTCTGACAGAAGCTCTTTTAGAAGCTAAATTACCTGGCCTTCACTGACCAAGCTTTCACTGGACTTCATCCCCAATTTTGTTTTTGCTGCTAGCCTTATCTTGCATGTACAGTGACAGTCCCATGTAGGTGATTTCATAGTCATGCATACCCAGCCTTATCTTACGCACACACATACTGTGTATCAATGTTGAATGCTACTGCTTAATCTTCCCCTATTTTTAAAGATGCATGATGTTCTGACAAAAATTAAAATGAAGGAATAAGAAACAATGCCTATGTGGACTTTCCGGTTTTTCTTTGAAGGCGTTTTGCTTCTCATCTAAGAAGCTTCTTCAGAGCTGAAATGTCTTCAAAGAAAAACCAGAAAGTCCAGTTGCCTCTTGAAAAAAGCACCTTCAGGGCAAGATACAATAATCTTTTTGTATAAACCCAAGAAGAAAAGATTTTACTTTGCATACCTTTCTACAAGATATTGTGGTTAACGCATCCTTGGAGCAGCAGAACCTTCCTATCTGTTTAATTTTTACCTTTTTCTTAGTACTTTCAGCCATATCAACTTCTCAGTGCATATTTCTAAAGGCCAGTCAGGTGTGACTGATGCAGAAACAACACTTTTCCACAGAATGTTCAATTGGGCTTCAGCACCCCAGGCAAGATCCAAGGACACAATCTTCTTCTCTAAAGAGCAGAGATCAATTTGCAAGCAAATTCCAGAATCAAACCATTAACAACAATTCTGATTATTTTAAAAGACAACTATCATGTAGATGACATTGAATTGAAAAAGTCTAAAAGGTGGTTTGAGACTAGAGCAGTGTTAATCTACAAGATAAAAGACTGAAGGTTCTGCACAATTAAAAGTTTTGCAATTCAATTAGGAGGATGTGGGTGCTAATTTGGCTGGTGGGAGGGAAGGGAACAGCTCTGATCTCAGAATATTGAGTTAGTGAGTGAGTGGTGTGGCAAAGAAAAGAGATGAGTAAAAAACATTATGGAAATTAAACTTTCTAATTAGCCTCCTGAGAAACAAGGCTCAACATCAATTTTAAAATAAATTTTAAAATGAGAAAATATACTAAAACAGGGTAAAAGATAATTGGTTTAAAATCCACTAGAACAATATTTCAAATGCTATGATACTGAAAGAAATGGCCCAAATCTTCAATTAAAAACTTAACCCAAGTTTTGGAACAAGACAGAGATCTTAGCTAACAAAATGTAATCCCAAGCATATGGTTCTACAAGGCATAGGCAGAAAAGGAAAATGAATTGTAGATATCATAAGTAAATATAACTTGCTGAAATAAGAAGTTTTCTCATGAGATAGCTATTTTATGAGTACATTAACACAGGTTACAAAAATTTGCTATGATTTGTAGTTAAGCTCTGTTCAAATTAATTTTGTTGATTGTTGCACAGCATTGCATAAGCTGTTGTTGTTTTGAAATGTCTTGTGACATTGTGACATTAGATATGCTGTGGTAAATACTGCATAAAACCACTACGTGAGCACCAGCTGGTGGGTAAGCTTTAGGAGAGATCTCTTTGAGTCTTTCTCCTGTGCAGAATAAAGTCTATTTTTACAATTCCCAAATCAGTGTGTTTAGTTTGAGCAAGGGGCACACCAGGCAAAGTTTCTCAGTGTTGAACTGGGACAACACTACAAGCAAGAAAAGGACAAAGAAAAAGGAAACAGAAGCTCTGATATTCAATACAACGTTTTTAGCAAAAGCATGGGCCCAATTTTTTAAGATATAAAATGGAGATGTGGAGCAGGGAAGGATTCTGGACTGAGATTCATGCCATTACTGGAAATTAGCACATCACCCCAATTATTCTAAAGTTAAGTCTTAATTAAAGATTACTTTCTCCAGCCCTTGATTGTGAATTGTGACTATCTTATTGACAGGAGAGGATTTCTGTCAGAAAAAAAAATATATTTTAGGATCTTTGAACTGATTGCTGTCAAAAAAGGACAAGACTTCAAAAGTGAGTACTAAAACATTTACAAATTTATTTACAATAAGATATAGAATAACAAGTAAATCATCTAGCTATATATATGACTAGGGCTATGGGCCTCAGCCCGCTTCAGTAATAATTACCTCAGTAATACGGCACCTTGGTAACACACAGACCTGATATCTCTCCTGCAAGGCCTTAGCCCCTTCTAAACTGGCTTCCCAGAGACTCTGCTACTTGATTGCTACAGTCACAATGACTTGGCCTTAATTCCAGTAGGCCCAAGCCTCTTCTAGGCCTATTTGCTATCATTTAACTACCTCAGTAGAGACAGCAGTACTTTCATCTGGTGCCCCTTGCTAATACAATCATGTA
>JANHFQ010122895.1:0-10673 GCA_032468035.1 Aparallactus werneri | reverse complement strand
GGCTGGCAAAGTGCCTCAGGAGGCCATCCAGGCCAAAAACGGGCCACGTGGAGGTCATGTGTACTCCGACTCTGCGCCCCATTTTGGCTGCCAGAGGCACTGCAGGACAATCCTTTTCAATTTCCAGGCCGGCCTCGTGGGCCAGATTTAAGCAAGGGTGTCAAACTCAAGGCTCGTAGGCTGGATCCGTGGGATGCTTAAATCTGGCCTACGAGGCCAGCCTGGAAATAGCGAAGAATTGGCTTGCGGTGCTTCTAGCAGCCAAAAGAGGGCGCAGGGGGGAGCATGCATGGCCCCGGCATGGCCTGTTTTGGCCAGCAAAGTGCTGCAGGAGCCTGTCCAGGTTGAAAACCACTGTGAAAATGCCCCCTCCAGCTCCGGCCAGTCCATGGAAGAGAACAATGCTGATCCGGCCCTCGAAGAAATCCAGTTTGACACCCCTGTTGTAGATGAACAGGAGGGATAATATAATCAATTTTCTACATTATCGTTCTTACATTTTGAATTGGGAAATGCAAATATGTTTAGACTTAAAAAGTTCCGTGATTTTGAACCAATTTACATCGTCCAAATGGTTATACTTTTCACTGGTAAATTAATATATAGCATTGGAAGCATAACACAACTATTGCATCTGAGTTGCTAAAACAGCTGCTACAGGCACTTACATAATTTTTAATCCATCACGTAGATAATATAATTGCTTGAATTAGACCAAATGTCTTGATTTTATTAGGAATGTATGCATATTCTCCAGTGGATTCTCCTTGGCGCTCTCGGTGCTTGTGGGCTCTGCCCACCACAGCAGGCAAGACTTGCTGTTGCTGGGCGGGACCAGCCGAGATCCCCCAGTCTTTCCTTGCCTCCGCAAGCAGACACTTGCTTCTACTTTGTACTCTTCAACAGAATTTACTTTCTTCAAAATTTGGATCTATTCTGGCTCTAAGATAGGCGTCGGGGGGAATTTTACCGGGAAGGAAGCTTTCGGGGTTTAAATTTTGCCGCCGCCGCAGCTTGCTGCTTTTTCTGAGGCGCCGCTGAATCCCCATTCGGATCTTTGGCCTCGAGTGCTATTCCCTGACAGTTTCCTATCCCCCGGGGCTTATTTCACTGATCCATCAATATAATCCAGGAACCACTGCCCCACCAACGTGCGGGAAACACTAGCCCACCAACGTTAGTCCGGGGTTGCCCAGAACGCGACCGCAAAGTCGGCGTCCCGTTGGATAGGATTTCGGCCACGGCGGCGCTATTTGCGCTCAATGGGATGCCGCAGATTTCGTTCCTGAGTTTCGGCCGCGGGCACACTAACGGAGTTAATTTTCTTCCGTTTTTGTGAGGACTGGATATATTTCTTTTTGTCATTGGCACTCACTGCACCACCAATGGAATGGTGGCGATACATTGGACTCTGACAGCCGTTGGAGTTCCTGCCTTTTTTACTGCGGCCGCCATTTTATACCTAAGGACATCCGAACTGTCATACTATTGAAATAGCTCCCTGTAGTCCCTGGGATTAGAGTTTAGCACGAATCCAGGTCAGCCGTACCTCAGTAGCCAGCTTAATAATAATAAATAAATTACAGAAGAGGAATAAAGTTTTAAAAGGAAATGGAGGAATTTTCAAAATGGTTAAAGAAGAAAGGATTTCCCTCTGTGGGCTTCAGCTTTGAGCCTGGGGGCAGAGAGGTTTCCTCTCGGCCCGGCAGTGCCACACCTTAGCCTGGGGGCAGAGAGTGTTCACTCTTGGCCTGGCAACGCTACACCCTGGCCTGGGGGCAGAGACCAAGTTCTTGGCCCGGCAGGGTTACATCATGGCCTGGGGGCAGAGAGTCCGCTCTCGGCCCGGCAGCTCCACTTCTGGACTGGTGTCTTCACGAAGGAGACCATATAAGACTTCATTGGATCACGGGTCCCTCCAAGGGTGATCCTTCGTCCCTTAGGCACCCTATTGGGACGCTCCCTCGCTTGGGTCACAGTGAGCAGGAGGGAGGGCTTGGCCAGCCTGCCCTCCATACTCCCGGCGCCATTTCTTAAGCGGTTCCCCCAGGGGGGGGAGATGGACTTAAATGCTGGTTCCCCTCTATTACCCGGTATTAAGGATTTTCGGAAAGATCTAACAGTTCCCGTTCTTTTTCCTTTCAGAATTGATGGAATCTCAACAGTCATCTTCCAAACACACCTCAGCCATGGGATGGACTCCACTCCACCATTCAGAACATGGTTAAGGCCTCTGTGGCTGATTCCATGATCGAGGTCATGGAAGATCTTAAAAGGATGTTAGCTCCCATTCTGGGGGAGACCTCCTCTCCCCGGGGCTCGGCGGAGAAACGTCCCGCCTCTCCACCCCCGTGCCTCAACCGCTTCGAATCCAAAGGTTCCCTGGCTGGGGTTCCCGTTGATGGCGGACACCGGGACCACGGTTGTAGCCCCCGAGCTCTCCGAAGGCGAGGTGGAGGAAGACGAGGAACGGGACCTTCTGGAAGAACCGGATGCCCTGATGATCGAGCAGGAGGAGGCCCCTCCCTCCGCCCTCTCCGACTGCCTCCTTGATGTGGATCAGTACCCCAAGGTTTTGAAGGATGTCCTCTCCACCCTAGACCTGGAGACCACCCCAGAGCCTCCACCAACCCCTTCTACCTCGGGTTTCAACATTGCGGCCGTGCTACCAAGGAAGCAGCTGGTGCCTTTGGGATTCACCCTTCCCGAGTCCTTTCAGGAACCAATCATGCAGGAGTGGGTAACGGTCCTCCGCCCCAGGGAGGCCCCCTCCTCCTACTCTCACCACTACGAAATCCGGCGGGGAGCAGGCCGCGTGGTTTGTTCCCCGGTTGCAGCCCTGGGCTCTCAATCCACCCTGCCAGCGGATTCAAGTTCTTTACCAAAGCATCCAGTAGATCGCTGGGTGGAGCTAGCTGCAAGGCGTGCATTCGACGCTTCCTCGGGTGCTCTTCGAGCTGCGGCGGCGGCCTCCCTCTCAGCGTGGGCGGCCGTACTTTGGTGTCAGCGGCTCAGTGAGCAGGTGGATTTACCAGACTCGGCACTTTTGGTCCTGAGAAAGATTTCCAGCATGTCCGCCTTCGCCGCTGATGCCTTCAAGTGGTCCGCCAGGTCAATGGCTTCGACCGTCACCATTCGTCGCAGTACCTGGCTTCGGAATTGGGATGTGGAAAGCTCAGCCCACGCCAAGCTCATTGGCCTTCCCTTTAAGGGGTCCAAGTTTTTCAGTGAGGACTTGGACCCCTACCTTTGGGATAACAAGGGCAAGGGCAAGGCCCTTCCATCCCATCCTAGGGGATGCACCCCCTTCACGGCTCGCCCGCGCCAGCCTTTTCGGCCCTTTCGGGCTGCTCCTGCTCCAGCCCCGGATCGACCACGTCAGCCCGCCTGGATGCCCCGTCGGAGTTTCGCCAAATCCAAGCAACAGGGTCGCCCCTTCGCGAAACGCAACAATAGAGGGAATGACTCCTCACGCTCTCCCCCAGTGGGGGGACGTTTGCAGCTCTTCGCGAAGCGCTGGCTCAAGATGAGTTCGGATGCTTGGGTCCGCCACACGGTACGCCTCGGGTACTCCTTGGAACTCGCTCGGAGACCAGAACATTGGTTCTTGCGGGTGCGCCGTCCAAGGGACCCGACCAAGCACCGAAACAACCAACAGGCCGTCCGACACCTCCTCAAGATCCAGGCTATAGAGCCGGTCCCACTCCTCCAGAGGGGCCGTGGGGTCTACTTCCCGTTCTTTACCGTACCAAATTCCTTGGGGGGGGTATAAGACCTATTCTGGACTTGAAGTATATAAATCGTCATCTTGCTCGGCCGGCCTTCAAGATGGAGACTCTTCGCTCAATCTTGACCTACTTAGACCAAGGCGACTTCTTGGCCTCTCTAGACCTGATGGAGGCCTACCTACACGTCCTGATCCGTCTGGACCATCGCCGCTATTTGAGGTTCTGCTACGGCTCCAGTCATTGGCAGTTCAGAGCCCTGCCGTTCGGACTGGTGTCTGCCCCGAGGGTCTTTTCAAAGATCCTCATTACGGCTATAGCCGCCCTACGTCTGCAGGGAGTGTCGTTGTTTCCATACCTCGACGACATTCTCCTCAAAGCTCCATCGCTTCAGATGGCTCGTGTGCACATGGAGCTAACAACATCACATCTGCAGAACCTCGGCTTCTTGATCAACTGAAAAAGAGCTGCCCTTTTCCAGTGGAAAACTCCACGTTAGTCTCAGGGAGCAAATGGGCCACGCCCCTCGCAGTAGGCAAAAGACAGATCTTTTGGGCGTGGCCAAGGAGCTGGATCCCAGTCTCCTTTTGCCTCGCGCAGAGTTGACAGCTTTTTTCGTGCATCTGCCAAGTTTCTCTCAAGACTTACGATCTTCTCTTCTCTTTCAGCCAGGATCTGAGGTAGGGAAGGTTTCTTCACTACCTCAGATGAGGTTAGGTTCGTAACCTCACCGTTTTTCCTGTCCGGGGAGGCGTTTCCCCTCCCTCATAACATTTGGGGCCCTTTCTCTTCAGAAATTTCCCCCCAACAGCCTCTCTTCCCAGGCCAATCCTCTCACCTTAAACGATTCCTTTGATGAGGGAGAGGACAGGCTCTGACGATTCAGTCTTAGGCCAAAAATATTAAACCAGCGGCTGTTGCGATCGTGATGGTTCTTCTCCTCGCGATCGCGCTTTAAAGGAGAGGCGAAGGGGCTTTTCTCCTCACCTCGGGAGCCGGCTGCGCGACCACTTTAGGCGGCCTCCTTTTCAGAAGGGCGCGCAGCCTGCAACGGCTCCCTCCGTCTGCAGGCTCTGGGCCCGCGCCACCAGGCGAGCCTCTTCGGAGCGAGCCGCACCCCCTCAGAGCCGATCAAGCGGCTTGACGGCGGCTGCAGTAGCCGCACGACCATCGACCTACAGGGAACAAGGCGCGCCCACGTAGGGCCGAGTAAGCGGCCGGACGGCAGCCTTGGCGGCCGCTAGGACATTCAGCCTCTATTGGCTCTGCCCCCCTACGCCGTTTGGAGCGCGGCACAGGCGATCGCTCGGGACCCTTCAGGCATCGACGAGAGGGAGATTCTCTTCGGGCGATAGAGAGCCGCGCAGCCTCCTACTCTCTCCACGGCAAGCCTGACTCGGCCGTTCGGCGCAAGGGCTTCCCTTTTGGCGTGCTCTGCAGTGAGCTGGGAGTTTTCTCCTCTCGGCCTAGGCCTCTCTTGGCTCCCTGCTGAATCGCGCCATTTCTATGGCAGCCGCCATTTTGGGAACCAGCCACCATTTTGTTTCAAGCCCTCCTAACAGGGTGCTCGCTTCGACAGTACATTTACTAAAATTGGAACGATACAGAGAAGATCAGCGTAGCCTAACAAGAAAGTAAAACACGAAGAAAAAAGGAGAGTTTTCATCTGCATGGAAAGGATCTGCCAAGGAGTGGTCTGCGTGCTTGGCTTCGGCCTCCACAGACCATCTTCCTTAGGCCGGGCCTCGGGGAGGACGCTGACATAATTCCCGCAGACTCCCCTCCATAGGCCACGGCACATGAGTGCGATGCTTTTGGGCACGCAGACTCACAGGGGTTCCCCCTCCCCTCCACAGATTCCTCTCATGGGCAATAGGAACTTGGAATATCTCTTGTCATTACAAAAGAACCACTAATAGTCTGCTTCCCTTGTCTTATTGCAGTCATGGATTCCACTGTACAACACAAGATGTTCGCATGGCTGTTCCCCTGGACGAACTGCACATGACCATACAGTCCATGGTCCAGACAGTGGTGGCATCTTCCATGAACAACACCATGGCCGAGATTCGTACTCTGCTGGATCGCCCTCGGGCCAAGTCATCCAAGAAGCGTTCCGCTCCTGGTCCTTCCAGCCTCTCCGGACCAAAGTCTGCCCGCCTCTCCAAGGAGGTCACAGTTACCCTGATGGGTTCTGACGTGTCAGACGAGGAGCTCGAGGAGGAGGAGGCTATGCAGGCTTCCGCAGAATCTGGGGATCCAGACCTGGACTTCCTTTCCTCGGAGGAGGAAGAGGAACTTCCCTCCTCTTCTTCCCATTTATTTGTTCCAGAAAAGTACCCGAAGGTACTCAAGAATATTCTGACGGTTCTTGAGCTCCCAGTTCCTGACCCTTCTTCGGCCAAGCCCTCGACAGCATCCTCCACTGGAAGCAAGGCTGCGGTCGTCTTCCCCTCTCACAGGGAAACTCTCAGAGGATTTCCCTTGCCTGAACCTTTCCAGGAGGTCATACGTCGGGAATGGATCCACATTCTGCCGCCCAGAGAATCCAGACCAAATACTAGATTCTGTGAGATTCTTGGCGAGCACTCCGCTTGGTTCTCCTCGCCCGTAGTTGATGCTCTGGTCGCCGCCCTCTCTTCGTCTGCCACCATTCCTGATGAGGCGGAGGCCTGTCCAACCCGTCCGGCCGATAAGCGCGTAGATCGTTCGGCCAGGCGCGCCTTCGACTCTGCCTCGGCGGCCCTCAAGGCCACCTCTGCCTGCTCTATGTCGTCCAGAGCAATAATGATGTGGTGCCAGCAGCTGGTAGAGCAATTCGATCTTCCCAGTCCAGCCGTCTCCACATTACGCAAGATAGCGAACGCAGCGGCCTTCTCGGGCGATACTTCCAGCGATGCTCTCCAATGGTCGGCCAGGGCTATGGCCTCCTCCGTTGCCATCAGGAGGACCACCTGGCTATGCCACTGGGATGTGGAGACAGCGGTGCACACTAAGCTGGTGGGTCTCCCATTCCAGGGCGCGAAGCTTTTCGGAGAGGCACTCGAGCCTTACCTTCAGAAAGTCAGGGGCAAAGGTAAGGCTCTTCCTGTCCGCCCCAGAGTCCGATCTGGTCCAGCCTTTAAACCTCGACAACCCTTTCGGCCCTTTCGAGGTTCTCCTGCCCAGCCATCCGACCGCACCCGCCGTCCGCTTTGGCAGTCCAGACGCCAACAACCCAGAGCCCGTCGGCAGACCAAGCCTTTCTTTGCTAAGCGGGCCACAAAGCAGCAATAGTTCCCCTTCCTTGACTCCCCCTCTGGTGGGAGGCCGCCTCCAGAACTTCGCTGACCAGTGGGAAGAGATAACATCCAATGCCTGGGTTCTTCAGACAGTGCGTCGAGGTTACTTCATCGAGTTCCTCCATCTTCCCTCTCCTCGCTTTGTTCGGGTACGGCGGCCGCGGTCTCCTCTAAAACGTAATAACAACTGGCTGGCCATTCAACATCTTTTAGCTATTGGAGCAATAGAGACCGTCCCCACCCCTCAACAGGGGCTAGGAGTCTATTCCCCTTTTTTTACGGTGCCCAAGAGATCGGGCGGTATTCACCCCATCCTCGATCTCAAATGGGTTAACCGGTTTATTTTGAGACCTTCCTTTAAGATGGAAACCCTCAGATCCATCCTCTCCTTCATTCGTCGGAGTGACTTCATGACTTCTCTAGACCTTCTGGAGGCATACCTACATATCCCCATCCTACCTTCCCATAGACGCTTTCTTCGCTTTTGTTATCATGGGTCCCATTTTCAGTTCCCTGGCCAGGGAAGACCTTCGGTGGTGGCTCAGTCCGTTAACTCTGCCGTCCTCGTCTTCCTTCCTGCGCAACAATCCAACTGTTATTTATATGGATGCCAGCCTCTTGGGGGGGCGCATCTGGGAGATATCGCAATCCAGGGGAGATGGTCTCCATCGGAGTCCAAACGGGTGATCAATTATTTGGAACTCCGAGCGTCCAGCTGGCCCTCCTCTGTCTGGAAGCCCAACTCAGAGGGAGGAATGTCCTAATTTTCACTGACATCTGCACAAGGGCATTTCTGAACCGCCAAGGGGGGACAAGATCGAAACAGCTCCAGGCACTAATGCGCTCGATCTTCATCTGGGCGGAGCAGTCGGTGATATCAATATGCGCAGAGTACATCCCGGGGTGGACAATGTATGGGCAGACTGGGTCAGCAGGAAGACTGCGGACAATTCGGAGTGCCGCCTGAATCCGCAGGTCTTCCAGTCCCTTTAGGAGCAGTTCGGGCCTCTGACGACAGACTTGTTCACATGCCACCTCAACTCCCAACTGCCCCACTTCTACTCCAGGGGACGCTGCCCGGCGTCACGGGGTCGACGCACTCCACCTGCCCTGGCCCGGAGGCCTACTCTACGCATTCCCCCCCATGAAGCTAATCCCTCAGGTCCTGGCCAAGGCCCGGGTGGAGGGAGCGAACCTCCTCCTAATCACTCCCTACTGGCCGCACCGCCCGTGGTTCTCAGATCTATGGCAGCTAACGACAGAAACACCTTTGCGGCTGCCCCTGAGGGAGGACCTACTTCTACAGGGTCCGCTTCGTCACCCGCAACTGGCGCGTCTCCAGCTGACGGCCTGGAGATTGCGAGGCGCAGACTAGAGTGTAAGGGTTACTCTACTTCCATCATGTTTACCCTTCTCACCAGCAGAAGAGCTTCCACCATGTGGGTGTACAATTACACATGGGCTACCCTCTAAGTGGTGCAGGAGGAAACGGATAAATCCGGAACGTCTGTCAGTGCTACAGCTTCTCCAGTTTCTCCAGGCCGGCCTGGATAAAGGACTGCACCCCGCCACTCTTAGGCGCAAGGTTTACGGGATTTGTTCTATCTTGGGCTACCCCAGGGGCCCCTCCCTGGCAGCGCATCCCGACATCAAGAAATTCCTGAATCTTCTCTCAATCCACCTCCTGAATCTTCTCTCAATCCACCTCCAGTCATCCGGGCCCCTACCTGGGACCTAACTCTAGTACTGAAGGCCCTTTCCAGGCCCCCCTTCGAGCCCTTGTTCTCTTGTCCACTTAAACTACTCACCATCAAGACGGCCTTCCTTCTCGCCATCGCTTCCGGCAGATGTGTCTCCGAGTTGGCAGCGTTCTCGGTAGCCCCACAACTGTTCACAGTCCACCAAGATAGGGTGGTTCTGCGCTTTGAACCCGGCTTTATGCCAAAGGTCAATTCGCTTTTTCATAGATCTGCAGAGACCACCTTGCCCTCCTTCTTTCCCTCACCGTCATCACCCCAAGAGAAGGAGTGGCACTGTCTTGATGCCCGTAGGGTCTTCCTCTATTATGTGGACAGAACCAAGGAATTTAGGAAATCGGAGGCCCTATTTGTTTCCTTTGCCCTTACATCTAAGGGCAACAGGCTATCCTCCGCCCCTATTTCCAGGTGGATTCGAGAGGCCATATGCCAGGCCTATAAGGCTAGGGACCTGACTCCCCCAGAGGGCATTATGGCGCACTCCACCAGAAGCGCTGCTGCATCCACCTTCTATAGGGCATGCCCATCCCTCGAGCAATTGTGCAAGGCGGTCACCTGGAGCACACCTCACACCTTTATCCACCATTATAAGGTGGACATGTTCACCAGTCGGGATACTGATTTTGGGCGGAGAGTCCTGAGTACAGTCCATCCCCGGGGTCAGGCATCCCACCCTTAATATGGCTGCTAGGGTACTCGCCCATTTGCTCCCTGAGACTGACGTGGAGATCTCCACTGGAGAATGGATAAGTTGGTTCCTACCGTGAACTTCCATTCTCGGTGGACTCCACGTCAGTCTCAGGGTCCCACCCTGCCTTACCCGGGGGGGGGGGTTATGGTTCCTTGCCATTGTTTTTTGTTAATTGGAGCTCTCTTTGTCAAGTTATGAGTTCTTCTTTCAGCCTGTTCTACAAGAGTTTTGGATTACTTAAGATTTCTGCACGAAGGGTGAAGCCTCGGAGTTTGCAAGTTGGAATTCATGGACTACTGCACACGGCTAGTCTATCCTGGGATCCAGCTCCTTGGCCACGCCCAAAAGATCTGTCTTTTGCCTACTGTGAGGGGCGTGGCCCATTTGCTCTCTGAGACTGACATGGAGTCCACCGAGAATGGAAGTTCACGGTAGGAACCAACTTATCCATTTCCATTATATGCTATTTTTTCTATAATACGTGACTTTTGGTTTTTTTCTTAGTAAATAAGCTAACCACCTACCTGACTTGTTTGCATTGTAAAAAGTATTGTGTCTAGCATATCATAAATTAGTTGCCACCTGATCTGCCATTAACATACTAAACTGACTTCTTAGTAAATTTATTGCCTCTTTAGTTTTTTTATCATTTGGGTTTAAAATATGCATCTTTTCCTTTTCCTTAATTTCTATTTCTAGATTTTTTTCTCCTTTGTTCTTGTTTATGTCTCAATCTACCATTCAAATTCATAAGAATCCCTGTCATATGAGGTTTACTTGCATCCCAAACCATTTCCATCGAAGTGCCCTTATTAGTATTATGAACAAAGAATTCTTTCATCTGTTTTTTACATTCTACCACATTTTCATCATATCTAAACAAATTCTCATTTAACTTCCAAGATCTTCTTTCTCTTTTTTGAGGAAATAGCTCTAACTATACTAGACTGTGGTCAGATAATATTCTTAGGCAGATCTTAATCTTCTTTACCCTAGAAAATAAATCATTAGTAATTAATATAAAATCAATCCTGAATGATTGGTGTCTGTCAGAAAAAAAGGTAAAATCCCTTTCTTCTATATTCCGATCTCTCCAAACAACTCTTAATTCATAATCATCCATCAAATTAAAAAAGGATTTAGACAGCTTAACACGTTTTTGGACAGTTGGATCAGAACTTTTTTTTATCTTTATGCACATCTATTACACTGTTCCAAT
>JANHFQ010122468.1:0-10678 GCA_032468035.1 Aparallactus werneri | reverse complement strand
ACTCGGGATTCGAACCATCAAACTGCCGACCTTTCTGATCGACAAGCTCAGCGTCTTACCCACTGAGCCACTGCATATAGTATTCAATTTTATGATGTCTGCTGCAAAATTGGAGAGAAAACAACCACAAACCTATTTCAAGAGAGTGGGATAAAAGAATGAGATGGTTTCATTTAGAAAACTTCTATCCATTCTCAAGACAGGTTTTACTAATGGTCCAACTAGGTTTTTTTCTTGAAAGTAGCTGGAGAGCAGGAGGTGGCCTGAATCCACCAGATAAAATAATAAAAAGAGCTCAAATGGCTGTGGCACTGCAAAGGCTTTTCCTGGCCTTCTTTGGATCCAAAGCCTTACTGCTAAATCATGTTTCTGTTCTTAAGTTCTTGAAAAAATTAAGTTCTGTCCTAGCAGCTCAATTATTCTTCCAGCAGAGGCACAGAGGCTGGCCTTTTAATGTAGAAGGCAGTTGTGACTCTGATGAGAGAGAAGATGTATCTCTAGCCTGCAAGAAACTTTTATTTAAATTTCATATTTATAAATCACCCATTGTCCTCAGATTTGACTTGATGAGATCCTTGAGGCTTTTACAAAACTAACAGTAAATGTATTTTCGCTTTTGTCCCAGAGATTCTGTTTCTCTGGATAGTTTGGAAACTTAAGAGACATTCATGTCTGCTGGAATAAGCATATAAGCATAACGCTCATGAAGTGTAGATTACTGGATAACCAATGGCTCCAGGTACAGAACTACCAATGAAGGAAACAAGGGGCTTGCAGGCCTTTAGGACAGTACCTCTGGACAGAAAGAGAATTTAAAAGTCAAAACTGGAAAACAACAAACCTGCAATTGCAGGAAGATCTCCATTCTGTCACCTAGTTCTGTACAGTAGAACCTCGAGTGACGAACATAATCCATTCCGAGAATTCGGTCGTCACCCGATTTGGTCATCACCAGAAGGGCGTGCGTGTAAACAAAAAAATTGGCACTGCGCAGAAGGGGAAATCGCCGCAGCTGTTTAGGTGCCACCTGAGCACCCGTTCGCGACCAAAGGTAAAAAAATTTGGTCGTCATCCAATTTGGTCATGAACGGAAGCATTCACGATCAGAGGTTCTATAGTATCTGGATTTAGCTCAAACATAGAGACATAATTAACATAAGTAAGCTGAAGACAAACAATGACTGCATGGCTTTCTAGACCAGAGGTTTCCATCCAGTAGTCCGCAGACCACTGGTGGTCCATGAGAAAATGTTGGTGGTCCGCAGAAAAATCTTTGCACTGGATGCCTCTGAGGGCAGGTGAGGCTCCAGTGCCTGTTGGGCAAATACCGAGCCTTCATTTCTGCAGTATGGGACAATTGAATGTGGCTGCCTTAACACGCCTACTTGTTCTCTGGCTCTCCATCACGGATGGGCCAACACGGGAGTTCTTACTTGACTGGCTCTCCACCCGCACTCTTTTCCCGCCATTTGATCCACCCAAGCTCCTCTTCTGCCCTTTCATCCGCAGCCTTTCACGGAGAGATACTTTTCAAGCAGCCAATTTGCATGCTGCGAGGGGGAAGTCTTGGAACTTTGCTTTGATGTGCACGCAATAAGAGCAGGTAAAAAGCGGTCCCGTGGGAGTGGGGGCAAGGCATTTCTCTTCCTGGTCTTTCAGGAGGCTTCCCCTTACCTCTCCACTGCACAATGACAAGTTTAATAAGAAACTGATCTGGCTTCACGGCATGGCTGCAAAATACTGCAAGACTGATATTTACTTCCAAATGTTAAAAAGAAACAGCAAGGATGAAACCATGGCTGCTGATTCCCAGTTCCTTCAAATGGCAGGTTGTTAAAAGGGAGATGATAGATTGGTGAACAAAAGCAAGTATTTTTGTCTCATGGTCAAGAAGTGAGACATTTTAATGTGGTCCTGCCACAGGTTGGGCAAAGTCATCCTAAAACTGAAAGAACAGGGAGCTCAGTTCCGCCCCATATCTTTTTTTTTACCTCCTGCCACTCCATCCAGGGACAGCTGGAGAGAAAGAGCGAGAAGAGTGAGATAGCAGAAAGTGTGTTTGCATGTATGTGTGTGTGTATGTGTGTGTGTGTGAGAGAGAGATACTGAGAGAGAGAGGAGAGAGAGAGATAAGAGAGAGATGAAAGAGAAAGAAATACTGAGAGAGAGATGAGAGAGATACTGAGAGATGAAATATGAGAAAGAGAGATACTGAGAGATGAGAGATATACTGAGAGAGAGATGAGAGCAATGAGAGAAATGAGAGAAAGAAATACTGAGATGAGAGAGAAATATGAGAGATGAGAGAAAGAGAAAGAGAAAGAGATACTGAGAGGTCAGAAAGAGAAAGAGAAATACAGAGAGAGTGATGAGAGAGGAGAGATACTGAGATGAGAGATAAAGATGAGAAAGAGGAGAGTGAAAGAGAGATATACAACGAGAGCGATGAGAGAGAGAGAAAGAAAGAGAAAGAGGGGGGAGGGAGATACTGAGATAAACAGATCCCGGTGTTTTGTTTGGAAAATGGATCCAAATGGCTCTTTGAGTGTTTAAGGTTGCAGAAACAGGCAGCCAAGCTAAGTGCCTGAAGCACCCCATCCCGTCACTGGGAGTCCAGGTGCTTCAGTGAGTGGCGCGCTGGATTCATATTAGTGGTCTGTGGGATTTAAAATTATGAATTTAATAGTCCCTGAAGTCCAAAAGGTTGGGGACCCCTGTTCTAGACTACCCTTAACCAGAAAAGGATGCTTACTTTGAATTATATGCTAAGTCCAACTAAATCTACAGCCTATTATATCATGCAAATGTGTCTACTATCAAGTAAACAGCTCATGTTTCTTTACGCAAAAAATGTAGTCTATTTAAAGAACTGTTCACCCCATATAAAGCTAGTTCTTGACTAATGATCATAATTGAGCCCAATGTTTCTGTTGCTAAATGAGCCAGTTGTTAAGTGAGTTCTGCCATATTTTACAACCTTTCTTATCAGAGTTATTAAGTGAACCATTGTAGTTAAGTGGATCTGACTTCCCCAATGACTTTGTCAGAAAGTTGCAAAAGGTGATCACATGACTCTGGGACACTGCAACTGTGATAAATATAAGTCAGTTGCCAAGTGTCTCAGTTTTGATCACGTGACCATAGGGATGCTGCAACCATTGTAAATGTAAAAAATGGTCATTTTTCAGTGCAGTTGTAACTCTGAACAGTTACCAAAAAAACTGTTGTAAATCAAGGATTACCTGTACAGTTTCAAGGTAACACACTTGAAGAGAAAAGAACAAGGACTTTGACATTTATATTCAGGAGTAATGCATAGATGGACAATATTTTAATAGTCAAGAATATTGTTTGGGTTAGGAGCAGGGAGCTCAGTGCTACATAGTGGATAAATGCCATATACAGTGGAACCTCAATTCACAAATGCTTCTGTTCGCAACCAATTCCGTTCATGAACAAAAATTTCAGCCGAGGTTTGAATCGGTTCATAATTCAAAACTCAGTTCACAAACAAAATTCGTTCTGGTTTTTGTTTCCGTGAATGTGCAAACAGCATTGCGGTGTGCGCTTGCATGCGCAGACGTGTTGCTTCAGAACACGACCACTTTGGAACCTGACTGTAATCTGGGAGCGGATTGTGGTCGCTTTCTGAGGTTCCAATGTATTACAGACACAGATGAACTGAGAACTGGCATTTAAAAAAAATTCTGATATGCCTGTTTTAGGTCTCACATTGCAATTATAATTTGGAAAAAGTTAGGGTTAGGGTTTGGGGACTGGAAAAAGTCCCAAAAACTGATACCAGGAGCAGGGATGCGTTTCTACCGATCTAACAACCGGTTTGCTTGGTGCAGGCATGTTGCGTGCGCAAACCACACATGTGCGCCAAACGCAGGCTGCACATGCATAAAAACCAGCTGATCATTTTTGGGAGCCACACAAATTTGTAACAGCATGTTATTTATTTTCTTTGACAATGCATTAAAAGGGAAGGGATTTGAATGTGGCCAACTTAGTATCAAGTGACCCTGATGAATCATGATAGCTAAATGTAATTTCCATGTTCAAAGACAAGATGTCTAAATGTTCCATGTTAGACAAAAAGGACTAGTAACGACTGTTCTTTAGGGATAGAATCTGTTGGCCTCCAAATAATGCTGAATTACATGTTCCAGCAGATCCAGCAGATCTCTCTAATATTGAGGAAGGGAGGTATACTGTAGCACAGCAATCTGGACGGTGGTCATTTCCCCAGTAATATGGTGGGTAGAACAGAATAGTGAATTGGGTGGATTCTTAATGACACTTAATAGACATCTGATGTCTCCCAAGAAAAAAGGAAGATAAGCAAGATTGACACCAAAATCACATGTCCTTTTCCTATTCCACTAACTGGCTGTTGTTTTCATCTGCCCTATTACAAGGACCCTAGAATTGTGTTTCGTTCTAAAATATATACTGCACATTTAGTTGTAATTATATATATTGATTGAAACACCTTAGGAAGATTGTTATCCTGTAAAGCATGATATACTATAATTTATTCTATTTTTCTTTTTGTATGTCCTTTGAACCCCCATTAATGATAAAATAATGTGACAGGGGACTTGAAATTACAAGCAATTTCAGTAAACCTTTATGCCAAGTGCTGGGCCTATAGATGGAAGATGTTGTTTCAAGGCAGCCAATGTCACTAAGAATTGGCAACATATCATAATCTTGTATCTTATCATGTTCTTGCTGTTCATCCCATCTCTCATCTCTTGGGTGTCCTCATAACAGCATACTAGCATAATTAGGCAAAGCTCAAAAGCAGAAATGCCAGAGTTACAACATGATAAGTTTTAAACACAGTAGCGAATCATTTTGACTTAGTAACGGGAAATGCTATCAAATTATTTTCTTTTTGTTATGTATTCAATGTACATAGTTGTGTTAACTGTACTAAAGTGAAACTAAAATTTGGATGACCCTAACTGTTGACTCCAATTGTTTTGGAGGGAAACTTTTAACATTCATATTTGGGCGGGTTTTTCAAGCATTATGATTGGCTAAGGCAACTGTATAAATTACAGGCTCAGGGTATAAATTACAGGCAATTGCCTGCAGTTCCCCAGTTCCAGTTTTGAGTAAATAAACACTGTTGTAGCTATGCTGGTCTGGTTCTTGTCTATTGAAGCACACTACACAATAGTGGTGACAAAGATGGGATACCACAGGGAGAGAGCTACTGCCAACCAAGAGATTGAAGTCACTGGGTGATAGGCTGGGAAACGAAGCCCCAGCAGGACTAGTCCTCACCCCCGCCTGCTAGTAAGCCACTCTGGAGGCACGCTGAAATCACTGTGTGTCAGATCTGGTAAAGAGCCCTGGTGGGACCATGCTCTCCACCCTGCCTGCCAGTAAGACACACTGGACGAACAGATGCACCTGAGGGATCCATCCCCAGGACTCCTAAGTGCAGCCCAGCTCCATCCGCAGTAGGGCAGGCATTAACCAGCACCACAGGGCCTTCTCAAAGTGGCTAAACTGGGAAGACTCAATGAGTTCAATATTACTCACCTGGAACAGCAGAGCTCATACATCTCCCGAGTAGACAACTAGCTAACCAGATCACAGATGATGGCCTGAAGGTGGCAACCCTGTTATTGTCAGAGTTTTGGATGGGTCTAGTGCCCTTAGGCAATAAGATTCTTAGTAAAGTAGTTCAAGTATGCTTCTTTTATTCCGAAATGAAGACATCAATACAGCTGCAGCATTCAGCAGCTAATGAAGAACAAAGAACTCTGAACAGGGTGTGAGGTAGGTAAGAACCTTTTATACCCCCTTTGGTTTAGCCCACCTCTTCCTGCTGTTAGGAAGAGATTTATGGGTTTTTCCATCCAGGCTGAGCTCTAGCTAGGTAGGAATAAAACAGGACAGTGGACAGCACACCATTCAGATAGTTAGATCTGACAATCCCCTTCTATGCTGATTACTGGCATGATGCAGCACAGAGCTAGACAGAGTTTTTCTTGAAGATACACATGTTGTTTGGCAAGAAAGGCTTTTGTGAGGTTATCAGTGAGTTGCTGTTTGGCTTCTAAATACTCAGCTGATATGAAAACCTGATCAACAAATTGTTTGACATTCTTGCATCTTATGTCAATGTGCCTGGATCTTTGGCCAACTGCAATGGCTTCTGAAATCTGAATTGCTGCAGTATTGTCTTCATACATTTGTATAGGGTGCATTAGATACTTCCAAAGACTAGTTGTGAGGGAGTCAAACCATAGAGGGTCATTACCTGCCTCAGACATACAGTCAAACTCAGCCTCTGTAGTGGAAATGGAAACAAACCTCTGTTGACATGCCAATAGATGGGACAATCATTTAGGTTTAAAGCAAATCCTGCTGTGCTTTTGTGGGAATCAATGTCCCCAGCCCAATCAGCATCAACATAGCAAGTTAATTGGGCCTTGCCTTTCAGGTTTGGTTCAATTAGAAAGACTGCATCTTTCGTGCCTATTAGATATCTGAGTATGCATTTCATTGTTAGCCAATGAAATTCAGTAGGTTTGTCTGAGTATCTGGACACTAGGTTAACACTCAAGGCAATGTCAAGACGTGTCCAGATGCTGAAGTACAGCAAAGCTTTGTAAAATGTGATATCCTCAAAAGCGGGACTTGGTTTGTATGTGTGTTTGTAAAATTCTGTTTGCATAGGGGTTCGTAAAGGATAAGCCTCAGACATGTTGCACCTTTCTATGAGTTCCTCAATCTTCTTTCTCTGAGATACAGCAAACCTTTTCTGAGTTTTGGTTATCTGGGTCCCCAGATATTTGTCAACAAATCCAAGTGACTTGAGTGTGAAATGTTTCTGTAGCTCCCTAGCAAAAACATCACATTTGGCCCAATGTGTACAATAAATCTTCAATACAAATCAATATTTTTTTCAATAACACCATTTGATCTCCTGACAAAAACATTTTTATCAGCTGGTATTATGTAATAGCCCATGTCTTGGAGAACTTTGACGAGGCAATTGTGACACAATTTACCAGATTGCCTTAGGCCATAGAGACTCTTTTTTAGTAGCCATGTTTTGCTTTCTCCCTCTTGGAAACCAGGAGGGCATTTTACATATATGTCAGTGTGCAGGTCAGCATGTAAGTACGTTGCTTTTACATTGACTTGGTACACTTGTTTTGTATTGTGGCAATTGTTAGAGCAGCCTTCACGGTCTCTGATCTGACAGTTGCTGAATAAGTTTCACCATAGTCCTGAGGGTAGCGTTGGACATACTCTTTAGCCACAAGTGTAGCTTTGTACACAAAGTTGTTGTCATAGTTGGCTTTGAGCTTATATACCCATCTGGTACCAATAGTCTTTTTCCCTGCTGGTGCTCTATCAATTGGTGCATAGACATTGAGGTTTTTCAGGCTTTGCATCTCTTGTTCCATGGCTTGGAACCATTTGTTCTGTTGTGCTTGAGGTAGACGTAGTATATCATTGTAGTTTGTTGGTGTGTCTGTAGTAGGGTAGAGGCAGTTGAGGATTTTGTTGTCTTCGAATCTTTTAGGTGGGATACCTTCATTGGCATGTTTGGAGCATCTTACTGGTTGCCAGTCATTTTCATTATCATCATCATGGGAAGGTTCACTGCTGTCTTAAACATCTGGACTATCTCCCCTTCTATGACAAGATGGATCTTGCCTTGTTGTAGTGGTGTTTCATGTCTTGGGTTTGGTTTGGTTTGGTTGCTGATGTAAGGAGTAAGGTCATTTGAATGGATCCTTGACCAGTCTGCATCTTCTTCAAATGTAGCATTTCGAGACGTGACAACCCTGTTGTGATCAAGGAATCTGTAGCCCTTAGATCCTTGTGCATAGCCTATAAAGGTAAGATGCATGGAGACTGGTTCTCCCTTTTCGTGTGTTGATGTGGGATGTGGATCCAAGCATGAGATCCAAATATCTTGAGAGCGTTGTGGTCTTGTGTTCTATGCCTTTACTGTCCATCCAATCCTCAAATTGATTGGATGTGAATTCACCACCTCTATCACTTTTCACCTGAACAATATGTATGTCGCATTGGGTTTAACAACTCAGATATGCTGAGTTGTTAAAAGTTCTTTTACTTTAAGCAAGTTCAAAGTCCAATACAGTTCGAGTCATACACAACCAGTAGAATAGATTGGCAAACGAAGTTTCAAGGATATTCAGATAAACAATGTCTTCTTACGGGCAGTATTATGTCATGCACAAATCAGTCCAACTGAGCAGCAACAGTAGCAAACTCCTTCAGTAACAACAAACCACCAACCACAAAGCCAAACCACCTAACCATTATAGCAAACAACCAAGAATAAACTGGTATACAGGCTTCATATTAAGAACATAGCTAACAGAGCAAGCCAATCAGACCACACTGTAATTAGCATACTCTGTTATTATCCTAGTGGCTTAAGATATTCTACATTTCCTTAAAAGCAACAGAACATAATATAACATAACTAACATATCTTGGTTTATATATTTCCTAGCCCAATTAGTTAGATAATTAACCCATTCCTAACATTCTCCTCCTTTGGTAGGAAAATATATTACCTTACAGTCTCAATCCAAAACTTTCACAAGATTCTTTATGTTTTACTGCACTTTGTGCTTTTATGAAGTTATCTGCAATATGGTTTTCAGACATGTAATACTCCAATTGTATCATCTTTGTTTTAATACAATGTTTAATACTTAAATAATGTAAACCAGTATACTCTGATCTGGTATTTACTGCCAGATTTGTAGCCATAGCAATTGCAGATTGGTTATCTTCATATATAACAAATGGGTCTATTACAGAAATCCCCAGATCATAGGGTTAAGCATGAAAACTCCGCTTCCATCATAGACATACTAATATGTTTCTGACTGATTGACTTCCACCCAATCAACACCTTGCCAAAAAATATAACCATATCTGATGTAGCTTTACATGTAACATCTGTAGCAAAGCTTGCATCCGCATATGCATTTAGTACTAAATCATCCTTAGGTTCTAAATACAACAAATAATGCATGCTGTTCTTTAAGTACCTAAGTATTCGCTTACCTGCCAGCCAGTGTCTCTGAGTAGGTTCTGCATTGTCTCTGGCCAATTGATTAACACTATATGACATATTTGGCCTAGACCAATTACTCAGATAAGATAGACTACTGATCAATGACTGATAAATTTCCTTGTCAAATGAAGGACTAGATATATCATCGTTTTTTAAAGTCCTGACCCATTGGAGTCTTTCCTGGCTTACAGAGCTCCATATGATAACACTTTAACATCTGGCTGATCTTTTTAGCTTGCAAATCTGCTTTCAGTATTTGTGAAAATAAGGTAGGGGACTCAGTATAACTTTGAGGCAGGTGAGTCCAGATATATTGCTCAAGTGAAGACAAATAGATACCTCGGAACAGGACCACAATCTGTTCCTGGACTGTGGTTGCATTCTGAAGTAGTTGCGATCTGAAGTGACCCCTCTGTGCATACTCATGGGTGTGCTGGCATGCTGCAAAACTTTCTGCGCATGCGCAGAAGGCAAAGCCAGTGCAATTTTTGATCGTGAACCGAGGCTTGAATCATGAACCAATTCAAGCCTTGGCTCAAATTTTTGGTTGTGAACTGAAGTGGTTGTGAACCGAGGTGTTCGTTAACTGAGGTTCCACTATACTGTGATGCTTGATGTACAGGGATAGTGAAAAAAGCAGAGCACAGATCTATGACTGTAAAATGAGAGGCTGAAACAGGAACGTCAGTAATTATTGTGGCTGGATTTGGCACTATAGGGGCTCGAGGTATTGCACATGGTTGTTAATTAAACACAAATCATGTACAAATCTGAAGATAGGATTCCCCTATCTATCAGGTTTTGATTTTTTCATGGGAAAGATTGGGATGTTGCAAGAGGAAGTACATTTGCATAAAACCCCTTTCTCTAAATAAGCTTTAATCAATTTTCATATGGGTGCAATTGCTTCTGCCTGGATTTTGTATTGGGGAATGCAGGGGAGAGGTCCCTTTTTATGTTTATGGTGACTGGGGTGGCACCTTTCAATAGTCCTATTTCTTTTTTTTTGAGTTCAATGAAACTTTATTTTTTAAAATTCAATATACAGCTCAAAAACACTAGTCCTATTTCTGTTGCATCCCAGCCATCCCAGCCCCACAGGAAAGGTGGCAGGTGCTGTAGTTCTACATGGACCAGAATATGAATTCTGGTCATAGATAACTTTTCCTTTTATTTCTAACGTGAGACCCCTGCTGCCACATTTTCTTGTAGCTCCTAGTTTACATAAGAGATCTCTCCCTACAAGGGGGTCGTGATTGGGGACAAATGGTGAAAGAGTGATTTAGTGTGATCGGTTCCAAATCTACTTTTATTTCCCTAGTGAATTCCACTGAGATGACTTTCCCCCAAAGTCTCATTATGTTATCTCGTATTCCTGGGTTTATTGAATCTTTGTAAGGAGGTATTGTGATTAATGATGCTGTGGCTCTGGTATCTACTAGGCAGTCATAGTCCTTCCCTCCTATGATGAGTAAAAGTATGGGCTCTCCTTCAGAGTTGTTCCTTAGGGCAGTGTTTTTTAACCTTTTTTGGGCAAAGGCACACTTGTTTCATGAAAAAAATCACGAGGCACACCACCAT